>JAQGBT010002495.1:0-23785 GCA_034698585.1 Disparrhopalites patrizii | reverse complement strand
TTTATACTTTGTTTTCTCTCTTTATCTTCTTTATACTTTGTTTTCTCTCTTTATCTTCTTTATACTTTGTTTTCTCTCTTTATCTTCTTTATACTTTGTTTTCTCTATCTTTATCTACTTTATACACTATTTTCTCTCTCTATGTCTCCTTTATACTTTCTTTTCTCTCTCTCTTTATCTCCTTTATACTTTTTTTTCTCTCTCTCTCTTTATTTCATCTTCTTTATACTTTCTTTTCTCTCTCATTCTCTGCCTCTTTTTATTTCGGTTTCTCTCTCTTTCTCTTTCCGTTTTGTGCTTTCTCTCAAACTCGGGTGTTTTTCATTTTTTTATCTTCTGATCATGCTGTTTCTGTATTTTTCTCGCTTTATTTGTATCTCTTTTTGGGTCTTTGTTTTTCCTCTTTAATCTTCTCGTTTTCCCTCACTTGTTTTCATTCCTCATTTGTTGTCATTAATTTTCTGTCTGTACCCTTTTTCTCCTTTTTCTCTTGCCATATCCCCTGCTGCCGTCTCTCTCATTTTCTCTCCCTTTCTCATCTTTCCCCTCTTTCCGTGGCATGTCCTTTCTCTTTCCCTATATTTTCCCCCTGTATCTCTGTGTACTTTATCGGCTTTACCTTGCTGTCCTGTGCTTCCTCTCATGCTGACCGCTCTAACTCCTTCAATATCCGGAAATCTGTTGGAGAAATTTTCTCTTGCAATTCTCTTAGGATCTTCTTGACCAAGTGAAATCCTTTTGTCTCCGTCTTTGTCTCTGTCAGTGGGTGCGTACGATGACTTGATGTAACTCAGGTGTGACTGGCCAATGGAACGTCCAATTACCTTGTTTATGTGTCCACAGTCAGAAGGAAGAGCCTGTGGGAAGTGTGTGCCAAAGCCCAGAACACATGCTCAGCCCTTATTTCCAGGGGAGATGAAGCCATTTACAAACACAATCCGTCCCCTCTCTCCCCTTTTCCGTCTGTTCCTACCACAAAGGCTAATTCAAACATCTCTATACCACAACGGGATGAGGAAAAAATCCGGGAAAGTGGTTGGTCAAAAGGAATTCCCACCAAAAGAATAATAGAACTATCAGTTGGACGGAAACACAAGGATAAACGGTGTTGATGGTACCAGAGGATTTGTATTGTTTGGTAATGACTAAAGGATTGTTATTGAAGCTGATTGGTAAACCAAAAGGGGAAGAAAAAAGTTACGTTGAAAGACAAATGAGTTAATTCCTTGGAATTACCTCTGGAGAAAAAAAAATTTCATTCCCCTAATGCATTTCGTCAATCAAACTCCAATGGTGTTTTGCTCCACTTTCTGTCTCTTTTTTGCCAGTTGAAAACAAATGAGAATGTATTTATGTAGGTGTATATACATATGTATTGTATGGACCTTGATTGTATAGCTTAATTTTGGATTTTGGCGGAGTAAAACAAATACGTAGTTTAAAAGGTTTCTAGGGTGAAAAAGAGGTTAATTTAAACGTTTACGTGTCCCTGTCCACTGCCTTTCACATTTCTGTCAACTGTAGTTCACATTGGAAGGTGGAAAGATATTTCCTGGGAACAACCGACACAAAACACACGCAAACATCCGTTTGAGACTCGTGAGGTCTGAGGCTCACGCTACCTTTTTTTATGCAGTTCATAACTAGGATGTTTTGTTGGGGGCAGTGCTAGCGTGATTATGAATTAAACCCATTACTAATGAGCCTCACTTGCTCCAGGGTGGTGACAAATAATTTGGAAGGTAAATATGTACAACCGGGAATTTCATCATGGATAAATTAGGAAGGGTGCCGGTTTGGAAACACGACAGGCTGCATTGTGACAGGTTGAAATGTCGGGGGGAAATTTGTAAAAGCAGATTTTAAAAACATATGTAATATGTATACAAAGAGAATCAATTCTTGTACGGGAACATTTCATTTCTTTTCTCATTTTTTCGTCTTTATTTATATATAGACTCTTAAAAAACAATGCTAATTTACTATGTCTTAGTAAAACACGGAGTCTACATATTTCTTGTTGTGGTAATAATTTAATTGATTTTTAATTACAGAGTGAGTAGATGCGACGGGGGTTTATGGGACAACACAAATTGTTTCCCCCTTTCATTTTTGTTTTATTTTGAATTATTATTTTCATGGATTTTTTTATTCGTTATTTGCATAATAAAGATAATTATTATGAAATAATTATTATCTTTGGTAGTAAAATCCGCTTTCACTTCACAAATTTCTTTTAATTTAATAAAGTCACTTTTATTTCCCCTTAATTACTATTGGTTTTGTTTTTTTGTTGAGTTGCTAGGATTTATCGTAGTAGTAATATTTTATTTTAATTTTGACACCCCCAAAAAAATTAGCACTCTTGGACATTTGTTTAAAAATCTTTTCGTATGTACAAAGTTATATAGTGAGAAGATTGAGAGTACGCACTTAAAGGAAAGAATTTTACTAAAACGTGACCCAGCATATTGGATAATTTTTGGTTTGGAATGGCGTTTTTATTTTGTTCTTGTAAATTAATTGTAATTTCTTCACGCATTTGTTTTTTAATTTGTCAATGAATAAACGTTTGCCCTGCAGGTTAAATGGATTGTATCCATTTTTGTCGTATTTATTATAATTATTTCTTTTAAGTAATATTACTTCCCATCAATATAAAATATGGCGTCAACTTACACATGTAATTTTTTGTATGTAACCATAATGGTAAGTAATAAGTCGTAGAAAATGACCGCATAATTTCATTTGATTTTTTATCTTATTTTTATGTAGTGTTATTAGTAGAAATAATTCTGGCGACGTAATTCTTGTGTTATTACCACAAACATTCTTCTGTTAGTAATTTAATATAAAATTGTCTTTTTTAATGTTTTTTTTAACTTCTTTGTCTTTGAACGTTTTGGTGGTGTAACTAGTGAATATTTTTCGGCGGGGGAAGTATAAAAACAGTTTCTCACTTGTAAATATTCTGGCAGTTTTTTTCGTTTTTCTCACGGCGATTTACCCGAATCTCTTCTTTCTGATGGGGAGATGAGCAGGAGAACTTGATCGGAGAGATGTTCTTGACACTATGTTAAAATCCCTTGAAATTATAGTTGAGTAATTAAATTGTGGGAGTCATTTCTGGAGCACAAGGATGATTGCCATTCACGGTAGGTTCCAATGATTACTTGCACGCAGTGATTTTTATTTGCCGATTTATGATTTTTAGCACGGAAAAAATATTAATAATTAAAAGGAGAAAACCCAACTAACATTAAAACAAAATTTAAAACATAAATTAAAAAAATAATAAAAATATTTCCCTCATAAGAGAAACAAAGAAAAACTCATCGTCAAATATTAAACGCAAGGGATTGAAAACAGGAAACGGAAATTCCGAAGAAAATCCGACGAACGTATAAAGGTAATTCAGTATAAAAGAAAAAGATTTATCCGGAGAAAGGCTAAACAAAGGAATATTTAACCCAAATAAAAACCAGCAAGAGGAGTGCACACGATTGTAAATGCCACAAATTGTAAATAAATTGCAGATTGTAAATACACAAATTGTAAATGCCCAAGTGAAAGCAGGGATGTAAACAAAACGTGTTCAAATTAATAGTGAAAAAATAAAACATGAAGAAATAAACAAGTGGGAAAACTCAAAAAAGCGTGAAAAAATTGTGGGCTGACGGGAGAGAGAGAGGATTCGTGTCAGAATTTATAATTGTGAGCAGGGGAATAGGGCATTATTAATACGCGGGAAAGCGTTGAGATATGATTGCATTAATCACCGCAGATTGTAAACAAAAAAAGGGAAGGTTTTGGTTCACGAAAATGAGAAAGCAATCAAAATCGGTTCATGGAGTGTTGATGACAGACGTTGGAGAAAGAGAATGCGAGACAAGAAATAATGAGCAGAATGAGAGACTTTTTTCTCACACATTCTTTCGGGAGAAAGTATACTAGCAACCAACTCCCGGACTTTCCGTGGGAGTTAGTTCTAGCAGGAGAGAAGAAGACAATATTAGGACAGGTTTTCATTGCTAAAAGAATGCTTTTTTTTGCACTCTCCCATTGTCTCCATTTTTATTCTCCCTTCTTACTCTCTCGCTCTCTTTCTCTTTTCCTCTCTCTTTCTTTATCTCTTTCTTACTTCTCCTCATTTATCCCCTCTGTGTCAACTGTACAGGGCATATCCCGAGGAGAATCAACAAGGAATGATACTCCCTTTCTTCCCCAATACACATAGGGAGTCAACGACACAAACAAACACCAGAAAAATCGTGAGGAGGGGCAATGTCTACTCCGAGCTATAAACAGGAGCACAAGGTATGTATTAGCCGAGGAAGAAGATGCACAAGTGAGCAGCAGGAGATGTGTGTGAGTATAAGAGAGAGAGAGTGAGAGAGAGAGAGAAAATGAAGAAAGAAAAAAAAAACTAGGGACAAGAAGATGAGGGAAAAGAGTTTTTGTGAGGAGAAAAGATTACTTTTGATTAGAGTAAAGGACTTGCAACGGCCAAGATGTGTGGAAAGGAGAGGGAGAAAAAAAACCAGGGAAAACTAGGTAAAGCTACAAAAGTATAGGGGAGGGGGAAATTGACGAGAAAAAGGGTTATATGAGGCATGTCGAGATGGTGATAATCTCTGGATGACTTCCAACTTGTTTTTCCACCACCATCAAAAGAAAAGGAGCACTTCTATGGGTAGGGACAAGGAAGAACTATGGTACGTGTAGCTACTATAGGACTGTGTTGAGGTAAGAGAAAGTAAAGAGAAAGCAAAGAGAGAATGAGAGAGAGAGAAAGCATAACTGGAGAGGAAAAGGAGGCGGAAAGAAGCTTGTAACAGTAAAAAAAAAAGGGTGTGAGTAACATTATCCCAGGGAAAAAAAACTGGAGAGAGGGAAGGAAATACAAACATAAAAAAAAATTCACCGCTTATAATTTTTTCCCCTTTGTTATTTTCTCCTTTTCATAAAAAAAGAGCAAATATACAAGATTCCTTCCTTTTTCTTCTTGACCAAAGACGGTTTTTTTCCCTTGTTACAAGAGAAAATGTAGTGACGTGGTGGAAGAGTGAATTTTTTTCGGAGCACTTGACCCACCCCTCACATTTGGGGATCTTTCTTTTTCTTCTCTGGCAAAAAAAAACACTCATTTCCCTTCCTCTTCCTCCTCATTTCATTTGATCCCCTTGTAGGCAGGTTCTTATGTTTTTTTTTTGGTATAGTTGTAATTATGATTATTAGCAGGAATATTACTAGTATTATGGCACTATGACCGTGACTTTGAATAGGAAAATACGCACTAATGACTCTTTCCCTTTTCTTCCTTCCTTTTTGGGTTATTCCCCCCATTTCCCAGTCACCTTCTGTTGCCCCAGAGATTTTTTTCTTTCTTCCCTTCTTTTCTTCATCCATTCTTTCTTCTGCTTTTTGGACTTGTCCCGCCTCCTCCCATGATGATGTTGGTAGGGGGAAAGTTCTTTTTTCTTTCACCATGAATTTATCCTCATTTTCTTTCTTCTTCTTCATTCGAAAAGGGAAATAAAGTGAGTAGTCAATTTTTTGGCTCTTGCTTCAAGACTCTTGTTTTTTTTTTTGTTGTGGAAAAGAAAGGCAAAAATTCACAACACACTTTTGTCTTCTCCTTGTAATAGCGGTAATAATACACAGAAAAAAAACGAATGGCAACTTTTGTTGATGAGGAAAAAATGTTTGGAAATTCACTAATTAAAAACTTTTTCCCAAGACTTTTGTTCCTCTTCGTCAAGTTCCCAAATGCTGAAGAAAAAAATCTGCTCTGGCACAGTATGTCATAATAGGAATAAACACTCGCTAGTCACACACAATCTCCATGGAGTCGTCCGTAATTGCAATCGTTAGTAGCAAAATTCTTCGGGTAGATAATATATATTTGTATGTATATAATAATAGAAAAAGGCAATATTTGTGTTTTTTATTTTTTTTTATCTTTATACGAGAGTGGTGAGGCCGCCATTTAATCCATAGGAGAGTGGAGAATATTTTTTTCTTTTTTGTTTTCCTCGTGGTGCACATGAGGATGTGCATAAAAAGTATATATTTTTTTGTTTTGGTAGTAGGTGCATTTCATATACTTATATATGTATTTGTATGTGCGAGTGTGTGAAGAATTTTTTTTTTCAAATTGAGCCATAGTACATACACGTGGTGGGATGACCTTCTAAATCATCTTTTGGAACCCATTCTTCGATTGGCCCAACTCCCATCCTCTTCCACTCGTCTCGTACCTATACACAAAGAGGGAAAGAACACGTATGTCTTAGTACACATGGATATGTATATTACAATTGGTCATAAAAAAGAGTTGGGTCTACTTATATGAGTATTAGTACAGCATTCCCTTTTTTCCCCTTTCTTTTCCCAAGACTTTCTTTTTGTTTTCTTCCTCTCTCTCTCCCTCTCCCTCCCTTGTTCTCCCTCGTAACTTTCTCCCACTCAAGTAGAACAGGGAAAAAAATGTTCAATGCACATCCAGGATATATAGAGACACATGAAAAAATCGTTAAATTAAAACTTGACAGATCCTTTACTTTGATAATAGGATAGGAGGGAGTGGGGAGGGGCTGGAGTGGAAGATATATACGGAAAACATATAGACAAGAACATCTTTCTCCTTCCTAATTCCTTTTCTCGTCTCCCACATTTTTCTTTACTTTTTCCACATGCCAAAGACAACTTGAGCGAAAGAGAGACAGAAAAATTAGACGACGCAAGGGGAAAGAGAAGGAGAGAGCAAGGTAAAGGAAAAGCAAGTTACAGGTGAGATTGGGACATAGAGAAAGCGGGAAAGAGGAAATAACAACAAAAAGAAAGTTAAGGAGGGGAAAAGGAGAAAGCGAGAGAGAAAAATACGAAAAAGCAACAGAGAGAATGGAAAAATGAGTGAGGAAGCCAGACGGAAAAAATACCAAAAATAGATAAAAAGAGAAAGAGTGAGAGAAAGTGATAGAGGGATAGCGATACGGAAAAAATACCAAAAAGAGATGGAACGAGGAAGAGTGAGAGAGGAAAGGGGAGAGGGAAAACGAGAAAGATGAAAAGCAAGAGAGAGAAGAGAAAGTGATAAAGAGGATATGGCAGAGAGAGAAAGTAAGAGAAAGGGAGAAATCGAGAGAGATACAGCGAGAGAGTTGAAAAGAGCGAAAGAGAAAGAAAGGTAGAAATGGAGAAAAAAGCAAGACATGGAGATTGAGAAAAAGAGAGAAAGCAAGAGAGCGGAAAATAGAACAAGCGAAAGAGGGAAATAGGGAGAGAGCATGTTGGAATCAGAAAAAGTTTTTTCATATTGATTACCACTATTTTTTCCATAAAATAGAACAAGATAAACTTCTTAACATTTTATTCCACCCTCTCAGCTAAGTAATAGTAAGTAGTTTCAAGTATTTACGAGAAAACTATTTCCTTTTTTCTCCTTCTCTACATCTCTGTTTTTTTCCTTCCAATATATTTCTCCTGTTACTTCTTTCCCATCTTGCCAAAGCAATAGTTTTTTTTGTATCTTTGGAAAAAGAATAAAATCAAATGGGGAAACAACGTGGGAATCACCGATGGAACTATTTTGATACTTCATGCGAAAGATTGGCATGCAGAGTAAAAAAAACAAAAGCGGGGTGAGAAGCAGGGCGTAATCAGAAAATAATGTAAATGCTAATGTGTCATCCATTATTGTAGGGCGTAGATTCATGACAATTGCATAACTACGACAGTGAAAATTGTTTGTTTCCCCACAGAAACGGATGGGGTGAACGTAGACGTAAAAAAAAGGGTATGAACTCCTGGAGAAGGGCAACTCCGTCAAGAAAAAAACAGTCTGGAAAAATAGCCCTTGCCTGTGAAAAGCTTTCCTTCTTACATCCGTATACATGTATAGATACATATGTGAAAGGTTTCCCTTTTACAGAGGGAATCCATTGCCAACGTATACGGGGCTTGTTGGTTGAATGGACCACTGGAAGGCAAATGGTACTGTTAATAGTACATTATGAGAAGGGACGTCTTAAGAAGTATCTGGAGACCGTCTTTCCCTTTCACGATTTTCATGCGTTCATCACGAAGAAAAGTCCTGGAGGCATTTGCGTTCCACTTCAGCACTTAATCCCCCTTTCCAATTAAGACCTCACACGCTTAATGCCGGGGCTATTCGGAAAAATGCTGGAGTATGTACAAATGTATGGGAATGTGGCCAGAGAGAGAAAACAGGGGAATAAGGCTTTCCCTTTTCCTCTTTTTACTACACCCCGCCGTTTTTTTATTTCCTTCTTTCTCTCCTTGCTTGTTTCTCTCTACTTGTCTATTTCTCTCGATCTATTTCTCTCCTTTTTTATTCGACATCTCTTTGTCTATCTCTTTATCAGTCTCCTTACATGTCTCTCTCGTTTTCTGTCGTTCTTCTTCTTCTCTATTCAGTAATTCCTGTCTTCTTCCATCCGTTTTCCCCTTTTCCCTCCATTGTTTTTCATTTCTATTTCTCCTTAATTCCATATTTTCTGATTTTAATTTGTCTCCTTAATTTGTATTTGTCTCTTGTCACTTTTTCCTGTCCCATTTAAATTAAGAAAAAAATCCAATTTTTCCTTCTCTTTTCCTTCTCTTTTTTCTTTGGTCTTTCTTCGACCCTTTCATATATTTCTTTATTTTTGGAATTCCTTTCATCCCCTTTGTCTCTCTTCTATTGGATCTTTCTCTCTGTTGCATCCTTTCATTTCATGTCCATTGTTGTTTCGTCTTTCTCGTTTTTTTTAAATTTCTTATCGTCCTTTTGTTTTCCGTTTGTCCCTTCTTTTTCCGTTTTTTGTATCTTTAAAGTTCTTTCATTTTGCCGTTTTTTGTTAATTTTCTTAGTTTCTTGTATATTTTTTTGTCTCTAAATTTGCTTATTTGCTTCTGTCCATCTTTTTCCGTACCTTTACTTGGTTGTATTTAATTTTCTCTCTAATTTTCTCATTTTAATTGTAATATATCTCCTCAGTTCTGTGTTTCTTGTATCCTTTTTTCTAATCATTTCTTCCTCGTCTTTTTGCTGACGTTCTTTTTTTATTTCCGTTTTCGGCTACCACTCTTAACCGTTTTGTTATTTTCCCTCCCAATCTTTCGTTTCTCTGTATGTCCTCCTCGGATTTTCTCTTCCTTTCTTTCACATGTATTATCTCTCTGTTTCTCCCTAGTTTTTTATTTTTACTTTCTTCCTCTCCTTTTCCTCTTTCTAGTTGAATTCGATATCCCTTGCATTGTCTCGATTCACTCCTATCCCTCCTTCCAGTGTATTTTTTCTTTCTAACTTTCTTTATCGTTCTTTAACTGCATTTATTTGATCTAATTCCATTTGTTGCCCACTATATTTCTGTCTCCCCTCACTTCTCATGTAGTCTGCCGTGTCGATTCATATGCTTCGTGCTCATTTCGATCTTCTCGTACTTTCTTATTCCGTTAATGTCTCTCTTTCATTCTCAATCCTCTTTTCGATCTTCAAAAGAAGAAATAAAGGAGGAAAGGAGAAGCAGTTGGAAGTTGCCAAAAAAAAATGGGGGAATCTATGCACGTTCTCCTGCAAACATCCAAGTCATTGCAATAGTCTCTCTCCCCAAGAAGACAAATACCCAAGAACACTTGAATACGTTCATATTACATTTTTTGTATCTTTCCACCCGAAATTGTAGCTCCTTTTTTTAAAGGAAGAATAAGTGAGAGGGAGGAATAGAAGGATATCTACAAGGGAGAAAGGGGGCAGGGGAGGAAAAAGAGGAATACAGAGTGAAAGTAGGAAGGAGAAAGTGAGGGAAAAGATGGAAAGGAATTTTTAAAGCTTACAACTGTTGCAGAGTTGCGTGTACATGCAAGTGCGTACATAATGTAAAAGGGCCATGTTCTTCGAAAGTGTTCCCCCCTCACCCTCCCCCTCTTCCTCCCTCTCTCTCGTTCTCTCTCTCTCTCACTTGCTCTCCTCTCGGTTGGAAGAGGGAGGAAATTCTTGTGAAATGCACGATGAAACATCAGATGGATACTGGGAGCTAGAGGAGACAGGAGCAGATGAGCGGAAGGGCATTTACAGAGGATTTGTTCAAGGCCCGACCCACAATTTATGTCTTTGCATGGTCAGTGAATGAAGAGGATTTTCCTTCGGCGGGGATAGAGGGAGGAAAGAGGGAAAAATTGCCTCAAATCAGTTTGATTTTTCAAGAATCGATCCCACATAATGGAGCTTTCCAGAGACACAAGGAGAAGGAAAGAGCATTTTTCACTCAGAGGACATACCCCTCCGCCTTTTTCTCGGGTCCCTCCAATTCCATATTGCTATTTCCAACCTCCTCTCCAAAAAAACATTCCAAAGTTCTTACCGACTCCTTGAGAACTTGCAACAGGAATTATGGGAGAAGGGGAAAGCATTTGAAAAAAACTTTGTGAGGAGGGGGAAAAAAGCTCCAGTAAAATATTTCCGGAAAAAGAAATCTCCACATTTAAAATCCAACCAAACCCCGCTTTCTTAAGGAGAAAGTGGGGGAAGAAAGACAGAAGGAAGAGTAAAATTCATGTGAACTATTGATTGAGTCATACGATCCTCTTTTTTTTTCAATTCGCCCCAATCCAAGTAATGGAACGTGAGGGCATAGGGAAAATAGGAAAAAAGTTATTTTTGCCATTTCTCCCCAGAAGAATATGGATCTCCTCAATAATTATCGATTCTCTTATAAGGGAAATCGGAATAAGTGGAGTATTAGGAGAAAGTATTATTGCCTAATGTAATAAATACTCCCATGCCCCAACGAGACTCATTATTATCTAGCTCTAACTCAAATATTTCTCCCCTCACACATTTCTCTTATCCTCAAATTATTACTTTTAGCCCATTTCCTCCCCCCCCCAGTTTTGAGAGGTCCTCATATTAGCCATTATGTAGGTTATAGTATATATGTACATATGTGCAAAATATTTTCTCCCCGGAGTCAAACAACAGATGCCGGAGTGAGAAAGGAAGGGAGAGAGGAGAACATCAATCAAATTACTTTGGACAATACAAAGAACTCCAGTAGGTGTGGACTAGGAGCGCAGATGAAAGAAGATGAAAGTCTTGAGTGAATTTGATTTGTTGGAGTGGTACAGTGGAGGTAATGGGTCTAAAACAACAAGGAAACAACTCCGTTATTATTACACCCGACTACAGATTTATCTCTCTCAATAAACTCACCCACAAGTCACTTTCTCTTCCACCTCTCTCCTCTCCCCCTCTTAAACTCTTCCCGTCTCAGCCAAACTGAAGAAAAGTGTGGAAGAAAAACGATTTAAGAATAACCAAAGAAATGAAGGAGTGCTACATACATGTATAGGTAAGGAAAAATGGAGGAAGAAATAGAGGAAGAAGTTGAAAGAGAGAGAAAAATTGCTCATCTTCTAAAAAGGAAAGTAGGAGGTTCCCTTTTTTCATATATACATGATTTATATAACTTCTCTCCCCAATTTTTTTTAAACAAATCCCCATGTCCAGAGAATTATTGTGGGGAACTTCTCTCCCTTTTCATGGTTGAGGAATCTCAAATCCACCTCCGGGACATTCCTTTACAAGTACACAGGCCCTCTTTCGTGGATATATTTTCTCTTTCACTCCATTCCTGTCTCACTCTCTCTGTTATTCTCTGGCTGTCTCCCCTGCTGTCTCTCTTTCAATCTCTCCCTTGACGTCTATCTTGCAGTATCGCCCACTCCTTATTTTCGCTCTCATGCTATCAACTTTTCTTTTTCTCTATCTATTTTGCACTCTTTCTTTGTCTATGTAGTTTTTCTCTCTCTATTTTTCTCTTTCGCTCTCTCTCTATTTCTCTGTTTCGCTTCATTTCCTTGCTTTCATTCTATCTTCTATTTCTCTCTTCATTTTTCTCGCTTTCTTTCCATATATTTTTAATCATTTCCCTCTCTCTCTCTTTGTGTTTATTTCTATCTTTCGCTTTGTATTTCTCTTTTTTCCATTTCTGTCTACTTCATGTCTTCGTGTCTATTTCCATTTCTTTATCATTGCATTTCTGTTGCGGTCCGTCTCGTTGTGTCTATTTCCGTTGCTTTCTCTTTGGAGTCTTACTTTCCATGTCTCCCTGTGTCTATTTCTCTCTTGCTCTTTGTATTTCTCTTGCTTTTCATGTCTCTTTGTGTCTGTTTCTTTCTCACTCTTTCGGTTTCCATTTCTCTTGTTTTGAGTTTCTTTGTCTATTTCTCTTTTTTTTATCTTTGCATTTTTGTTTCTTTCCGTCTCTTTGTGTCTACGTTGCTCTCGTTCTTTCTCTTGTTTTGTCACTTCCTTTCTGTCTTTTTTTCTCTCTCTAAATTTCTCTGCCCGTCTCTGTCTATTTCTCGTTCCGTCTTCTCTGTCTATTTCTGTCTCTATTTCTCTTAATAGTTCTCTCTTTCTATGTCTTCTCTGTCTCTATTTCTCTCAATAGTTCTCTCTTTCTATGTCTTCACTGTCTATTTCTATCTCTATTGTTCTCTAATTCTCTGTCTTCTCTCTCTATTTCTCTCAATTGTCCTCTCTTTCTCTGTCGTTCTCTTTCCGTTGATCTCTCTCAGCTTTCTTCTTCTATCGACTGCAGGCTATTCCTCTCTTTACAGATCTTCCGCTTTCGTTCCCTCTCCATGTACGTTGTAGTATTTGTATCCCATATGTATTTTTCATGAAATAAAAAAATCTCCAAATTTATGAACCACGTCTCGCCCAACAAGCTCTTAGAAGGCACTGGTGTTTTATTATTTGGCGCTCCCTTGAATATTTTTAGATCCATTCTCCCTCCCGTATTGTTTGTTCTGACTCCTCCTGTCTTCCCAAGCTCACGTCATATATCAAAGAACAAAGGAAGGTGTAGTAGTGAGAAGGAAAAATGCCAGCAATGGAAGAATTCTGCTTTGTACAGGTGTGAAGGATATGACTGAAGGTGAGAGTCAAAAAGTCATTTATGTCGGGGAGTTAAGGGCTAAAAGCTGTTAAAAGGGACGAGGAGAGCTGGAAAGTGAATAGGGGGAATTATTTTGGGTGACAGTGGAGATTCTTTAAGAAAGGAATTCTCTTGTACATGCGGGCCTATCGAATTCCATCCTGCCCCTTTATTTAACTTTGTATTACGTTCTGATGCTTCCTATCTTATGCAATCTTTCTTTCTTCTCCCGGTATCTCTTTCAATCTTTAAAGCCTTTTCAATTTCCCTGTTAATCTTCCAGCAATTTTTTCTCCGGGTGAACGAAATCTTAATATTGTTAGTGTTCCTATTTTTTTTAAATTGTTAGTTTATTTTTAGCTGGGGAAGTTTTGTTTTTACATGAATTGGCTCCAGTTGCAATGCGAATTTTGACTTTGTTTTTTTTAGGACGTCCGCCTTGTTCCTTTCTCGTTTATATTGTATTTATTATAATTCATTGATTCAAGTACGTATTTTCCGATGTTAATCGAACATTTGAACTTTTTGCTTATTTACTTCCTTTCCATGATGGTTTTCTATTTTAAACTATAAATCTACTGTTTTCCATTAGCATCAGTGTCCAATGGGATCTTCTTTAAATAAAAAACTTGATTGCTAGTCACAATGGAAATTAAAATTATACTCGTGAGCTTCAGATTGTATTTGAATTCATTCCCGAATAACGCGTTCAGTTATGAACATGATAATTTAGAACTTTATTTCGAATTTTAACCAATACAGTTGGCAATACTGATTTGTAAATTCAATTTCATGTAGGATTCCGAAATGAAAACGAAAATAACAATAAGGCCTTCCGGAGGGAATATTCATTCAATTTTTGTAAAATAATTTCCATGATTATTATCCCATAATCAGTTTTACATCTGGGAGTCCGTGCATTTAGTTGAAAAAAACTCCTTATGCATATCGATATGTAATTTGAATTGAAAGGTCCTTTGATACCGGGAAGAGAGATGTAGATCCCAAAAAAAAAGTAAGTCTGGTCAGAAATGCGTAAATGAGAGGGAGGGAACACAAAGAAAAGTACACAGACATACCGTTTCCACCTGACGAAAGACTCGTAAAAAATTGATCCCCACCAACTTCTTCAAATCCAGTTCCGACCATGTATCATCCTTCAGTAGTTCCTCGATGAGATGTGGGTACCTACTGACATCCTCCAACCCTGAAGGTACACTACATATGAATCAGAAAAAGAGAGAAAAAATACGTAGAAGAAAGAGTGAGTGAGTGGGAGAAAAAAAAAGTCCATCAGTTTTTGAGCTTTCCTTTCTTTTCTTCTTCTTCTTTCTCCTCCTTTGCTACTATCACCACCAAAAACTACTTTACTACACGTTCCACATAAAAATCAAGGGGGAAGTCATGGTTTGCAAAAGGAACCTGGGGAGAGGAGAAGAAGGATGGAGAAAATACAGTGGGAACAAACTTTGCCAATTCCCTCTGTCTTTCTTACTCTCTCTCTCCCTCAGCCACTTATTTTATCTACTATTACTCCCGTAATAAGACAAGGGTCTTTTATATCTTCTCCCGAATAAAGGCATGATGGAGGAGGAAGACACAGAGAAAGAGAGAGAAAGTGAGAGAGAGAGAAGGGGTAAGACAGGGAAATGTAAGTATAAAGGTCCCTGTGGAGGCAAAAAAATTATTCTATAGTCTTCATGAATCTCGCTTTTTTTGGGGAACAAAAAAAGGAAGATTCCAAAAAAAAGTACTGACAGATACTATTTTAGAATGTATTAAGGAGGGAAAGTCACATTCCCCACAAAATGAAGATGGGGTAAAGGTAAAGTCAAATGTGGAAAGGAATAGGAATAAATTGGAATGGAGGAGAAAGGGGAAGAAAAATAAAGGGATGATAAAAATGAGTAAAAAAGAGACAATAAGAGGAGAAAATAAAAAATAGAGTAAAAGAAAGATAATAAAGGGAGGAAATACAAAAATAGAGTAAAGAAATGAGAGAATAACAGGAGAAAATCAAACAATAGAGTAAAAAAATGAGAGAATAAAAGGAGAAAATCAAAAAATATAGTAAAAAAATGAGAGAATAAAAGAAGAAAATCAAAAAATAGAGTAAAAAAATGAGAGAATAAAAACATAAAATCAGAAGAATTGAGTAAAGAAAACGGAGAAAAAAGAGAGAAAATAAAAAACAGAGTAAAGAAGATGGAGAACATCAGGAAAAGGAATCAATGAGAGAATCGACGGGAGAAACGGGATGGGAGTGGAATTATTTTTTTCTACATATGAAGTACATAACGTAATCCATATGTATATCTTTTGCACTCAATTTTTTGAGAAGTTTCGATCTTCACTTACTGATTTATTCCATCGAAGCCAGCACCGATCCCAACATGATCAACACCTGCGATCTGACGGATATGCTCGATATGGGCTGCAAAAAAATCCAAGTGGAAGGAGGTCGAACGAGCCATGAAAGTGGAATGCCCGGGAAAAAAACAAAAAGAAACTCTTGCATTACGTATGTATACATAACATTAAAAACAATTATAGAGTAGCAATACCAGATATACCCTGTGGGTAGTCTGACATTTTGAATTGCCTCTTTTTATTCTCCAGCCACAAGAAAAAAACGGGAGCTTACCGATTACATCATGCAAGGACGCTGTCTCGTTACATGCAATGAACACGTTATAAAAGCTGACCATGACCAGCCCTCCTTTAGCTGCCTGTAATACACAAGAAAGCAAAAAATGTGGTTAAATACCCGAAAATAAATTCCTACATTTTTATTTCTATTCCAGGACAATAACCTTCATCCATCCCTGAAAAAAGCTAGCCAGTTCGATCATTTTCAACAAAATTCGGGAAAATTTGCCCAGGAAAACATGAAAATTTAATGCATTTTTTTAAATGAAAACAAAATTTTAATTCAAAATATTTTATTGCAAAATAGACCATCAAATATTACAAAAAAAACCCTTGGACTGTACAGAGCACTTGCCCACCAAAAAAAAGGAAAACCGATTTGCTTCTTCTTCTCCTTTTCTCCCAAAAAGATTTCTCTAAATAAATAATAAACACAAGAAACCGTGCGTGCCAAAAGATTGCGTGTGGGAGAGGATTCCAAATGGCACCGAATTTCCAAAGTGAAGTCCAGTAACAAAAAAAAAGAATGGTGAGATGACCAACATTTTTTTTCTCCCCATTCTCTTCGTCCAAATAAGAAGTAACCCACACCAGATCCTATTCATACAGAGAGAACTTACCACAAGTCGAAGAACTTCGTCAGGTACATTGCGAGAGTGGTTGCAGAGGGCTGAGGCGGCGGAATGGGAGAAGATGACAGGTGCCCGAGAAACTGTGAGAGCATCTTTCATCGTCTGTGTGGAGACATGGGCAAGATCCACCAGCATTCCCAATCGATTCATCTCTAGCACCACCAACTGTCCACGTTGGAGGGGGGAAATATATACACAAAAAAATGGGATATTAGGAAGGCTTAGAAAAACAGATGCAGAGACTTACCATTTAAGATTAAATGCATACACTTTCCCTAAGCGAGACTATACAAGTTTCACAGACTAAAGGAGGAGGACCATCCCATCATTAATATCTCTCCACATCTCAGTGAAAGCGAGCTTTCATCAGCATAACAAATATACCAGTTTTGTCCACTTCCCACAAAGTGCCCTTTTTTTGAGGGGACCAAAGTAAGCAAATAAATACGTACATATCTATACATACGCATGTGCATATACGGGGAGTACATACTATTAGGGACGAATTACCCACGACGACGGAGGAATAAAATAAATGAGAAAAGATAAAAATGTGGATCTATCTGTGACTTGAAGTGCATGCGAATGTAGTGGAATGTTTACTTAACGCGGAATAACATGCTAGAAAACTGTGTGGATGGGGAGAGACAGACAGAGACTGAAAGAGAGAGAGAGAACGAAAGAGAAACAAAGCAAAAGAGAAAAGTGAATCTGAAAAGCAAAAGAGAGAATGAATGAGAGAGCGAAAGAGAGCGAGAGAGAACAAGGGAGAGCGAAAGAGAGAGCAAGAGAGAGCAAGAGAGAGAGCAAGAGAGAGCGAAAGAGAGAGCAAGAGAGAACAAAAGAGAGAGCGAGAGAGAGCAAAAGAGAGAGCGAGAGAGAGAGAGAAAGAGGGTGAGAGCGAAAAAAGAGATATGGATAGAGCAAATGCGAGAGAGGGAGAGAGTGATAACAGATAAGCAAAAACATGAGTAAAAGCGAGACAGAATGGCAATAAGCTATACACAAGAGAACGTGTAAGAGATAAATAAAATAAAAACCGTGAATAAAAGCGAGTAAAGGAGAGAGACGTGTAGAAACAAAGAGACGGAGAACATTAGTGAAGGTAACAGAAACCAAGCACGGGGGCGGACGAAAATGAGAAAGAAACTAAAAAAGCCAGCAAGTATGATAGAGACACAGGAAGAGCAAAACGGAGACAGAGAGCTAGAGAGCAAATGCAAAATAGAGAGAGCAAGCGAGCGAGTGGAGAAGCGAGACAGAGACGAAATCCACCAAGGAAAGAAAAAACAAAGATAATGATCCAATGAACCCCACGGATTGAGAGACAAGGTCCAAAGCAAAGAAGGGAGATAGGAAGGAGAGAGAGAGTGATTAGGAGAGGAAAACATGGGTTTTATAGTCAATGAAAGGAAGTAAAAAGAAAATCCAAGAGATTGATGCGGTTAAGAGTGACGGTGAAGGAGGCGGGAGAGACACAAGAATGTGCATGGAGACGGTAAATCCTGAGAGTCAATATAAACAACCACTTGATGAGACTTGAACCTTAAGGAAACATCTCTTTCTCTCTCTCTCTCCATCTCTCTCTCACTCTTCACACAACATCCCCACAGATGGATGGATTCATCTGTTTTCCTTTTCAATTCATTCAATTTATACAACTTTCACCACACCATACACCAGTCTCTGCCCTGGTTTAACCTTCTTTTTACAAGTCCCATTTACGTAACTTTCTCTTTCTCCGTCTCTCTCTCTCTCTCTCTCTCTCTCTCTCTCTTTGCCTCTTTCCCTCCCACAACCAGCCTTTGTATGTACTTTCTTTACTTTCTCCAGGAGTCTTTTCTAGTCGTACTTTCTCCGTCACTGTCGTTTTCCTATTCCACATGTATTTGTGGGTTTGCTATGCGTTTCACGGTTTTCATGGTGGCCCCACACACATTCCCAAAAATGGTTACATTTTTCTCCAGATTTCCCTTTTCAGGTATCTTAATTTATCCCGCTCCCTCCCCACAATCTCCTTTCCGTTCCTCTTGAATCCACTTTCCCCCCTCGTACCTTCCTCGAACGCCTTCCTCGAACACCTCGGGAAAAAAAGTTTTGGAGGGTCGCACTTCTCTAATCACATTGCTATGATCACTCCCCTCCGGGATATTAATGACAAATACAAACATTTTCCACACAATGATCCCCCAGAAATTTCCCTTTGCTCCTCTCTCCCCCCCCGCTTTTCATGGGAGGAGAAAGAAAAAGAAAACTTTATCATTTCCCCCCGCCCCTCACTTTACTTTCCACCGCAACCCTTCCCCCTTTCTCACTTCCCAAATTAAATCTGACAAGATGTTTAAACTCTCCCCTATTTCCACAAGATTCTTTTACTTCCTTTTTCAGAGAGTGAGGAAAAGTCTGCTTTGACTTTGAGGTTTTTTTCTCTTGTCCAAAAAAAAATCTTTCGTGTGTAAGGTGGAGATTAATTCATGGAGGGGAAAACTTTTTTTTTTGGCCCGGGCAAAGGAGCATTCAAAACAAATCGTGACAAACCAATAATGCAATTTATGCAGGCTGATCCAAAAATTTAAAACTTTCATCCCACGTTTCTATCCTTTAGCTGTACTCTTCCTATGCACAGAATTTTTTTTAAAGTTTACCGTAGTCCTGGAAGTATTATAATGAAGACCTTTCAAGTCATTCTCCCTTCCTATGGAAATTGTGGTCTCTCTCCCATTTTCTGCATAATCTGGTCTTGGAAAACAACTTTCTCTCTCGTCTCTTCCTTTTTTCGAGGTTTACTCCAGACTTATCTACTCTTCACTTCACTTAAACTGCAGTCACAATTTGTTTTCCACTTCTCAGCTTTGTGCTCTCTCTCTTCTTGTCTCTGGCACTCTTTTCTCCCTCTTGTGCTCTCGCCCTTCATTTGCTTTCACTCCCTTCATCGTTTCCTATTCTTCTCTCCTTTGCTCTCTTTCTCGTCTTTCTGTGCTCCAGTTTGCACTCTCTTTCTTGCTCCGTCTCCCTTTTTCTCTACACATTTTCTGTTTCTTTCTTTCTATACTTTGCACGAGATTTATTTCAGCCCTTTGGCTTCCTTGCTTTCTCTCTGGTACTAGTTCTCTCTATCGCTTGCCCTCTTTTCTTTCTCTCCTTTGCTTCTCTTCTCTCTCTTTACGAATCTCTTTTCTTCTCTTCTCTCTCTCTAATTGCCTCTGTTCTATATATTTGCAACTCTCTTCTTCCTTCCCTCTCTCTCTGAGGCTCTCTTTGCTTCTTTTTATCTCTCTCTTTTTATTCTCTCTTTTTTTATCTTTTTACTACTGCCACTTATCTCTTCATCTATGGCTCACTTTGTCTCTCTCTCTCATTGTGACTCTGCTTGCCTCTCTGTTTTCACACTTGCTGGCTCTTTTTGCCTCTCTCTTTCTCTGTTTCTCTTTTCTTCCTATTTTATCCCTCTCCTTGTGACTCACTTTGGCTATCACTTAGCAGCTCGTTTTGCCTCCCTCATCTCTCTCTCGTCTCTTTGCGACTCACTTTGCCTTTATTTTATTTCTCTCTTCCTCTTTGTCTCTATTTCTCCCTCTGTCTCTCTCTCTTTGTCTCTATTTCTCTCTGTCTCTCTCTCTTTGTCTCTATTTCTCTCTCTGTCTCACTCTCTTTGTCTCTATTTCTCTCTCTGTCTCTCTCTCTTTGTCTCTATTTCTCTCTGTCTCTCTCTCTTTGTCTCTATTTCTCTCTCTGTCTCACTCTCTTTGTCTCTATTTCTCTCTCTATATATATATCTCTCTCTCTCTTTATCTCTATTTTTCTGAATCTTCGCCTCTATTTTTTCTCTTTCTTTGTATCTCTCTTCCCTCTCTTTAAATCACTTTCTCTTTCCATTAGAATCAATTTTTCACTCTTTTCCTCTCTATCCACTTGATTGTCGTTCTTCCCATTGCTACATTGGTCTCTATTATTTTCCTTCTTTCTGCCCCTCTGTATCCCTATCATGTATGTATGCACTTCTACCCTGCTCTCACACTTTCCAGGAAGCCATGGACGCTAAGCAGTTGTTTGTCCCTTATCTCATGAGGGAAGACCAGGCAACAGACACTCACATGGACGGTCCATGGAAAGGTAGAGTCTGGAGGAGACATTTGGATGCAAGAAAGAAAGGGCGAAAATGCATGCATAAAAGTTAAATTGAATTTAAGAATTTTAAACAAAATAAATTGTACAATTTTCCCTCGGACTCGTCGAAGGTGGCCAGGAGGAGACGTGTAGGAGGAAGGGAGGGGGAAGAAGAAGATAGAGTGTGAGTGGCTGAGCAGCTGACCCCATCACGGAAGGCTCCCACTGTATTTTTTTTCCTTGGGCCTGGTGAGTTATAAGGGTTGGAGAAGATAAAATGGGAGAAAGCTACTTAGTGTGCAAGGGGTAGTGGTAGCAGTCCTGGAAGTGGCCCATGCTTATACAAATGATAGTGAAAAGCAAACTTTCCAAAATGCTTTCTCTCTTGCTCTCTCTCTCTCTTTCTCCCTCGTCTTCCCTGATTTTGATAAATCTTTTCTGTCCTCTGAAAAACTTTGAGAGAGAGACACAGAGAGAGAAAGAAAGTAGGGACCAGTGAGTAGTAAAAGGAAGAGAGAGAGAGCGAGAGAGAAAGGAAAAGTAACCAAATCTATTCTTATATATGTACACAAGCATTCCTGCACAGTCCAGAGAAAAACAAGACTGGGAGCAAGTTTCCTATCTCCAACTCCCAATCTTTTCACTACTACTTCCAACATTTTCCTCCCGACCTTGGAGGCAAAAAGAAAATTTCTCAGGAATTGACAAAAAGCCTGTTTTTTCTCTTTTGTGGTTCTGTCTCCCTTTCTCTTCTCCCAACTCTCTCTCTTCCCCTCTTGTCCATGTAACTAACCCCGCCATTACAGATCGGGGTGGTTCCACTCCAAATATTTCCAGTGTCCTGGGATAAGTATTTAAAAAAAACGAGTCTGCAAAAGAGTAACAAGTGCAGTGGGGATGGATCAGAATAAAGAGAAAATAAAAATATCATTAATCTTTCAAAATGATGGGGTTTCTTTCTAGAAAGTAGTCCCTTTTTTCCATTCTGGTTACCCTTAAGAAAAAACAAAATTCCGCTGTCCCTTCAAAAAACCAATGGAGATTTTTCCTTGAACCAAAAATGTGTTTGCTGACAAAAATTTTCTCACGTATTAGAATTTGTGACTGGATTTTTACTCCATTCTTTCTTCTCCTTTTCGTCTTCCACTTATTTACCATAAAATTGCCATCTACATGTAAATTCAAGTGTGGCATTGGCACATAAACATGTATCAACCGGTGACAGAATTGTCCATGAAGAGATGGGGAGACAACTTGGTAAAAAAAGGGTGTTGTCTTGTACTTTTTTTTTCCTCTCGTTTTTTTTCTTTGGTGAGAGGTACTTGAAAGATATTCAGGACCTTATCTTTCCCTCCCAAACAACATTTTGACAATGTACTCATAGCAAACAATGGGCAAAAGGGAAGTTGGGAAAGTTGAGGGAAAGTATAGTTTATTGGGGAGGGGAAAGACCTTTTTTTTACAGAATGGAGCAAGAGAAGAGAAAATATCATTCGATTTCACCCTCCAACCATACAATCTCTATTCCCCCAAATTATGATGGACTCTTCAAATGGAAAGAAGAAGGAAAAAAATTTGGTGCGGGGGAAGGGCAAAAATCCTGTGATATGAACAGAAGGACGGAAGGAAAGGGGGGAAGCTGACATACAGCCGTCCTGATGTATCCCCCGCAAAAACTTTTTTGGGTGTGAGAGGACAAAAAGTCAATGGTGAAGGATTGGGAGATAGTATGATTAAAGAACTTTCCCACGCTACAACGAGCTGACGGAGAAATTATTTAATAGGGAAAGACACATATGTACGACGGGCTTGTGTGGAAAGGGGTACGATACATTTTGAAGGTGTTGTGTCATGGGATACAAAAGGGTAAAGGACAATTTTCAGGTTTCATTTGTTTTTCAAGTCACCTCCGCTTTATTTAAATACAAAATAATTACAGGTGCAGTATTTATACAAGGAAACATTGGCGGTAGCCCATTATATATATTCCCTCCTCGAAATTTTCCCAAATGAATTAGTGGCTATTATTTCCTCCAAAGCATAAGAGAGCAAGTAAAATATGGACACCGTATTAGATCGAATTCACATATTTTCCACTCTACATGTGAAGGATAGAAAGCCAAAACGGTTCATGTCCATTTAGTAAAGTTTTTTCAGAATATTAAATCGCAAAGAATGGATTGAAGAACTAATTTACTAATTTTGGGGAAATTTGTTTTTTGGTGTAGAGCCAGAACTCTTTTTCAACTTGTACATTAAATTATGCATTAAATAGTTGTCAAAGACACAAAGAACGGTTTCCATTATAGTACATACAACGGGGTTAGAAGCACAAGGGCTTTCGTTACGTTAAAAAAAAAACAATTATATAAGCGGAAGTAAAAATTGCTGTACGAGCTAATGTGTAATTACGCAAAACGTGAATTTGCAATTTAAAAAAAATACGTCGAACATCTGACTGAAATAGGGACAAAATGAAAAGCATATGTTCTGGAATGTTTTATGGCTAGATCTCAATATAAAAACAAATATGGTTTATTATGGTGTGTACCGTGTATAATGTATTTTACCAAAAATGTGATAATAACAATAGAACAGGACTGTCCGGGGACACAAAACCCAAGATCATACAAAAAAGGACGGAAGACCGGATTCCATTAATAATCATGCACATTTAAAATACTCAAAACATTGTTTACCTTGCCAAACTCCGTGAGTCCCCCACGTTCCGGTAGATTCTGGTAATTCTCATTAGACGCCGCGTCCGCCCTGTCAACCCAAAAGGAAACAAATCATTCACACATTTATAATGGAAGAGTTGGCGAGAGAGACGAAAAGACACTTCTCCACTTCCCCAACACCGTCGATTCTCCCTATAACGGAGCTCCTCACAAGGACTTTCTCTCCACATACTTTCTTTAATTCTTAAACACAAATCCCCGTTCTCTATAACGGCTTTACCTTATAGCATGGGAAATTTGTAGATTTATAGGACATGGTTATAGAGAGCATGGACTGTATTATATTATTAAATATGAGGGATACCCCCAGAATTCAGCCATCCTAGTATGTTTTTAAATGCATTAAACTTTCCTTGTATTGCCTAGACCCGGTATTTGCCATGGGGCAACTGAAAGCTTTGATGCTCTCGAAATTCTTATTCAAGCTTCTATTAGCTCCACCACACAGGCATTATTGTGAGTTAGTGCAGATGGGGTAAACGACACACTCTAATAGCCTTTCCCTGTTATAGGGTCGTACGAGTTGAGCAGAGACCCATATTTTACTAATGAATAGATCCAACAACAGACCTGCTCCTTCACTCTCTCTCTCTTTCTGTCTCCTTCTCTCTCTTTCTCTCTCTCTCTCTTTCTCTCCCTCCTTCTCTCTCTTTCTCTAGCTCCTTCTCTCTCTTTCTCTCCCTCCTTTTCTCTCCCTCCTTCTCTCTCT
>JAQGBT010002494.1:0-23791 GCA_034698585.1 Disparrhopalites patrizii | reverse complement strand
GAGAGAAAGAGAGAGAGAAAGAGAGACAGAGAGACAGAAGGATAGAGAAAGAGAGAGAGAATAAGAGAAAGAAAGAGAGAGAAAGGGACAGAAGGAGAGAGGAAGAGAGAAAGAAAAAGAGAGAACGAGAGAGAAAGGGAGAGAAAGAGAGAAAGAAAGAGAGAGAGAGACAGAAAGAGAGAGAGACAGAAGGAGAGAGGAAGAGAGAGAAAGAAAGAAAGAAAGAGATAGAAATGGACAGAAGGAGAGAGAAAGAGAGAGAAAGAAAGAAAGAGAGAGAGAGAGAGAGGGACGGAAGGAGAGAGAAAGAGAGAGAAAGGGACTGAAGGAGAGAGAAAGAGAAAGAACAAAGAGGGCAAGAGAAAGTGAAAGAAAGAAAGAGAGAAAAAGAGAAGAGAGAAAGAGAGCAAAAGAGAAGAGTGAAAGTGAGAGAAAGAAAGAGAGAGGAAAAGTTGTGAGAGTGCCGGAAGGCGTTTTACACAATACAGTGTACATGTAATCTAATAGATGCTAAAGAATAGAGGCTGTATAGGTGTCTACGTTGGTTGAACAATATCCCTTTATAATTCATCCTCCACATGAATATTCATCTTCACTTATAATAGAATTTCTCATGTCTGAGCTTTGTCAAAAGCATCATGTGGAAGTACACTGGTTGTTGTTACTATTAATATTGCACTTGTTCCCTGGGAAAGGCTACAGGACGAGGAGTAGGAGGAGGAGGAGGAGAAGAAGCAAAGGGAAAACACAAGGGTTTGGCATACATGAAAATTAAATATTCATACATGTGTGCCGTGGTTTAAAGACTTGTAGGGAAATGCAAGGGACTGAGGGACAGGTATAATGTTGGTGATGATGGAAAAAGATAATAATGGTGGGATATGAACACCACTATGAGTCCTTGTGCGTATATGTATACATATCTGTGACACTGCCATAAAAATAGAATAAAAAAATAGAAGAGAAACCAACCTGTAGACGACTGAGTGGATCCCGGAGAATCGTGACAAAATCCCGGGTGCATTCCTCCGTGTCAGATTGTTTACACATGGACAGAGTGAGGAGGGTGGAGGGGAGGGCTAATTTGGGCTTGCACATACTTCTTGTCAATCCAAAGGAGACTCTCACGGACGTGGTGTACGTTTCCAGACGATGAGGAACTTCAAAGTCAATGATGGGATACTGGATCTCCAAGGTTGTGTTGGCTATCACCTCCAT
Source organism: Disparrhopalites patrizii (assembly GCA_034698585.1). Taxonomy (NCBI): domain Eukaryota; kingdom Metazoa; phylum Arthropoda; class Collembola; order Symphypleona; family Sminthuridae; genus Disparrhopalites; species Disparrhopalites patrizii. The sequence continues at coordinate 22,573 of JAQGBT010002494.1, read as the reverse complement.
CACCGTCCTCATGTAATCATAGTCCTTATTCCCACCCCCAGACAACTCACCCTGCTCCTCCAATTCCACCAGCCGGACCGAGTACAACCCTCCTTGAACGATGAGTCCACACTCGAAAATCATCTGAGAAATTTCACAAAAGAAAAAAAAAAGAAAAACAAAAGAAAACCAGTTAGAGAAAATCAACAATAGAGCAATTACTTGTGAGAGATGAGAAAAAAGTTGAAAATGTCATTCATCCAACACCAAACCTCTCCATCATTATATCTCATTTCCGTCGTCGAATCACCTTTCCTTCTCCCCTTTGTTTGTTTTCTTCGTTTTTTTTCATTCATTTTAACAAGTCCCCCCCAAAACTACAACTTGGGTCCCATTAGAATAGTCCCCACTAAAAAAAAGTTTAAGTTCCGAGTAGCATGACACTTGAACATTATTATTTTTCCTTGGGCCCCCCTCCTATCTCTCTCACCCTCTTCTTTTTTCTCCCCCACACTCATAAATGGGGTGCGACAGACACTGGGATGGTGGGTCCATGTCACCAATGACGAAACCAAAAAAAAACGGGATGTGGACAAAAAATAGAATAATAAAATGACATCATACAACGTATACCTTCCTTGTAATTAGACTAATCGAACAGATCCCTATGGTATATCTTCCTTCCACACGCAACTTTCCCCCTTCTCATGAATATGTCGTAACTGCTTCTATTGGGGTGGTATTGAGGGGGGAAATGGGGGAAAGAAAATTCCTTTTCCCCACCACACACTATTTTCTCTCCTTGTAAAAAGTAGTAGTAATAAGCAAGTTAAAGAAAAAAAGGTCTGTTGTACGTGCATATAACATCCGTCCGGCGGTAATCATGCTATAAGTCCGTAGAATTTAATTTACGTGGGGAGAATTTCCTTGATCAAATAAGTGCCCTTGGGTTTCCCTCCTTTACCCCCTTGTCCTATTACATATAGGTATTATAAGGGAGTCTTTGGACAGCCTGGGAGAACCAGATAAGAGACTTAATACACTCAATGGAATATTTGCTCTATCAAGGAAGGAGAAAACTTACATAGTTTATAATCAGGCTCTGGCTTTCTAGTGCAAAAAAAGTGGTGAAAGCTACGTGGAGAGGGAAAAATAGAGGGAGGGAGAGAACAAGAGGTGAATATGCGTACATATGGGGCTTAAATTATATATACAGACGTATATTGTACATACACACTTAAACCCAGATAACCCTTGTAATAATAAACACATGTAAAATGGTGAGGAGAAGGAAGGAGGTAAATGTGGTAATACGTCCGCTCCTCCTCTTACACCTCCTCCTCTTCTTCTCCACTTTCACTCTCGTTTACATATCATTGAGAAAAATATACAGACATCCATGGCCTTCTTTCCCCATTCTCCCCTATACCTAACTATATTGGATGTAAAATCAAGGAAAACCTGAGTCATCTTCCTGGTGTTTATCACATATGCAAAGGAGAAGATTAGGCTCAGACCCTTCTCTTCCCCTCTCTTTCTCCCTCTCTCGCCCCGCCATGGTGGAGCGTAAAAAGTCGTAAATTTGTAAGACTTGAAAATCGCTTAAATAGAAAAAAAAATCCTCCAGGGCATATTCTTTCCGTACACGTAGAGGAAGAAACTCTCCAGCATCCTGTGCCCATGAGAAACAACTTGTTCTATGGGACTGAGTGAAAGGAGAGGGAGATATTTATTCATCTAACCAGTGCGTCCAGAGGCACGAAAAGAATGAGAAAGGGAGAAAAAGGGGGAGGAGGGGCCAAAAAAGAAGAATTAAGCCAGAAAGAGGGAACAGAAATAGAGGTAGACAGCAACAAAAACAAATAAATACAGAGATACAAAATGTCAAGAGTCAGCGAGAGAGAGAAAGAAGAAACAAGACGGGGAAAGAACGAATAAAAGAGAAAGCCACATGAAAATACGACCAATAAAGAACAGATATGAGAAAGATCAAGAAATAAATAGGAGAAATTGAGGCAAAAGGTGTAAAACGAGAAAGAGAAAGGCAGGAGAAAGGGAAAGAGAGGAAGCCAGACGAAGGATAGTAGAAAGACGAAGATGGAACAAGACAAAGCAAAAAAGGAAGAGATAAAGAAGCAGGTACAGAGCAAGAAAAAGTAGCATGAAAAAGAAAGAGACAAAGAAAAGAAACAGAGCAATAAAGGTAGTAGACAAAGAGTGAAAAAGAATGAGAGAAAGCATGAGAAAGAGGTCATACATGAAAACGAATGACAAAAAGTAATTACGATAAAGAAAAAGGCAAATTAATAAAACGAATGTCAGAAAACAAGAAACCGATAGGGGAATAAAGGATAATAAAGGCAGTACGAAAGTAAAAAAAAATTAAGAACTGAGAGGAAGAGCCATAAAAGAAAATAGTGTATAATTCTTTTTATTGTAAGCAAAATATAGCTAAATAAAATTTAAAATCAAGATACCTTCAAGAAGGAAAGATATAAGTATATGAACAATGAACATAGATAGAAAACAGAAAGAGTGAGAGAAGACATAAAAAGAAAGAATGATGCGGAGACAACATACAGACAAAAGAGAGATGTACCATCAGAGACAGGAAAGACACCAGGGACAAAAGAGGTTGTTGTGGGAAAGGAGAAAAATGAGAGAGAAAGAGTTGCAGACAACTTAAAGAGTAGATAGTAAACGTGATTGCCACAAATTCGTTCTTCATGTCATCAGACACACTCTCTCTCCCACTCTTCCAGCCTCGCATAAAGTTTTTTGGAGGGGAAATTGGATTGAAAATACAGGAGAAAAACGCCAAGGAAATGTGTCGACGTAATGAAGAAGAGGGAAAGAAATCGAAAATGAAATTAAATGGGAACAGGAGGGACCATTCAAGATGCATGTTCCCATCGGCCCTCCTCCGTAGTGTAACTATTGTACCATGGACTTTTCTAGGATAGTTTTTCTCTTATGAGCCTCAACCTATAATACATACAAATGTGTTTTTCTCTTCTGCGTATCTACACCTTATGACAGGACACGTTCCGTTGTCTTAACCTTAAGTCACTCCCTTTCTCCCCTTTCTCTCTCATTCCTTGATGTTCTACCCCAAAATTGGAGAAGGCTATGCCCCACAATGAAGACACATGCACATCTACAGGATTGAGTAAGAATTTGTACGAGATGAGTCTTTCCCCGAGAAGATTTCATTCACTCAGTCATTCCATGCACTGTGAGAGCAAAAACTTTCTCCTGACTAATGCTCAACTACATAGTTTTTCCTCAATTACCCGATTCAGACAAAAACTAACAGTGTCTCTAATCTGTATAAGTTCTTACACATCTTTCTGTGCACAAAAAAAAACATTTTCTTTAATATCATCCCAAGCGGAAGGAGTCGGAGCTCATTAAAGAGATATCGGTTGTTTCTCCTTGAATGTACATAATAAAAAACGTACAAAATGTCTTCTAATCATGAGTCTGTATATACATAAGTTGAAAAATACCTACAAGGGATAAAAAAATTAGTCATTTAGCTAAATAAGAAGTGACGGGGAGAGAAGATGGAATTTCTTTTTGATGGGAGACAAATTATGGGCAATCACGTTTAGATTTAGATTTTTTGGCGCTAATTTGGTAAAAAGGACGTGAGGTGGAAAGCGGAGGGGAAATTAAGGGATGTCCATGGGAGCGGAAGGAAAATGTCATTGGAATTAGATTTACATTGACATGAAATACAACATGTGCTCCTTCCTTGTCTAACTTTTTTTTTTGCAAGACTTGAAGTGTATGAATTGGCAATTTATCTTACTGTGAGGGTGTGCCAAATCCCGTTGGTGATCCTTTAGGGGGAAGGTACAGAGAGAGAGAGAGAGGAAGGAAATCGAGATAAATTACATCCCTTGATAAGCACATACGATACCAATAACCAATTTATAGTAAGGTTTTTTTCCACCCTTGGGATATTTTCTTGTTCTTATTTTTTTTTACTCCTACCGTTATTCCCACTTCGTATTCCATCTCCCCAAGTGTTTTTTCCCTCTCAAGCAGCTTTCAATTCCGTTGGAATGTGCCCCTCTCCTCCCAAAAAAAACGAGAAGGGGGGAATTTCAGATGAAAATGAGAGATGACGTAAATGATAGAGATTAGATAATATAATAAAAAAAGAGCTTTCCCAACTCCTATATACTAGGATGGCAATGGCTATACACGAGAGCTTCCTTGAATGGACATGGGATGGAAAGGAGGGAAATTTCTCCGGGAAAAGAAAAACACCTAGGAGCTTCGTGTTCTTTAATGGCGCAGAGAAGGAAGTCACACACTCTTTTAGTGTGTTTGTAAAGAAACTGTTAGTAAAGGATAAAAGAGAAAGAGTAAAGATAGAGTAAAGAATAAGAGAGAAAGAGAAGGATAGAAATGTGGTGGTAGAGAGAGAAAGTGGGACAGACGGAGAGACGCAGATAGAGAGAGATAAATGGCAGGAAAGAGAGAGAGAGAGAGAGGGAGAAAGAGAGAAAAGGGAAGAACGAGACAGAAAGGGAGAGACAGGTAGACAGATTGAGAGACAGATTTAGAGAGAGGGAGTAACGAAGGTAGAGAAGAAGGGAGAAAAAATGGAGAGAAGGAGAAGAGAGAAAAAGAGAGGGAGAAAGCGAGAGAGAAGGAGAAACAAATATGGAGAGGAAAAGGAGACGGCAAAACAGATAGAAACGGCAAGAGATGGAGAAAATTAGATACAAGGAGAAAGAGAGAGAAAGAAAGGGAGAAAATGAGATCGAACGAGAAAGAGAGAGAGAGAGAAAATGAGAGAGAAGGAAAGAGAGAGAGAGAAGGATAAGAGAGCGGGAAAGACAGGAAGAAAATAAGAGATAAGGAGAAAGAGAGAGTGGGAAAGAGAGGGGAAAATCAGAGAGACGGAGAAAGAGAGAGCGGGAACGAGTGGGAGAAAATGAGAGAGAAGGAGTAAGAGACGGAGAAAATGAGAGAGAAGCAGAGAGAAGGAGAAAGAAAGGGAGAAAATGAGAGAGAAGGAGAAAGAAAGGGAGAAAATGAGAGAGAAGGAGTAAGAGACGGAGAAAATGAGAGAGAAGGAGACGGAGAAAATGAGAGAGAAGGAGACGGAGAAAATGAGAGAGAAGGAGAAAGAGTGGGAAAGAGATGAAGAAAATGATCAAGAAGGATAAAGAGAGAGACAGAAATAGAGTGAGAGGAAGGGAGATAGCAGAAAGAGAAAATTGGAGACGGAGAGATAGATACGAAGAGAAAGAGATATTGACGGAGAGAGAGAAAAACTGATGAAGAGAGAGAGGGAGAAAAGAAGACAGACAGAGAGAGAAAGAGAAGGCGAAAGAGAGGGAGAGGGAGAGAAAGAGAGACAAAGAGAAAGAGGGAGAGACGTGGAGATAAGGACTGAGAGAAACATAAAGGCAATTGAGAGAGAATATGATGAGAAAAAGAAGAATAAAAACATGTCTCCTTTGCTTACTTCGTTCCATGAAGGAGAAATGGCTGTTGAAGAGATATCTTGAGAAGCAACAAATTTCTCCCTTCCATCCCTCTGGAGAAGGACGAGTTGAAGGGATAATGGTCCGAAGGGTAATGCAAATGGTGTGGTCAGGTTGTAGAGAAGCGGTGAGAGTCGATATCGAATAGTCAAGTTATTTCCGCCAAGAGCCACAAAATTTCTCGGTCCAATGATCTCGACGGGAAGAATGACGTCCGGTGATGGTGAGCCCGTGTCCATGGAGCCATAGTGAACTAGTAAAGAGAGAGAGAGAGAGAAATAAGTCAAAAAAAAGGCAGAGTATAAAAGCAAATAAGGCAGCGGAAAAAACGTATAAGAACCATTGATAATTTGTCACACAGGTTCCAAAGTGAAACCAAAAAGTCATCGCCTGTCACACATTCATATGTCAACAATAAGTGAAATGCCGTGAAGGAGAGGAAGACAGAGAGAGAGTGAGAGGGAGAAGTAATAAAAAAATACAATTCCCAAGTTCCATACATCACACCAGGAATTTTCTCTTTCTTATCCCTTTCTCCCTCACTTTGTGGGGAAGTTCCGGGAAAGAGATGACTAGCTTCAGAGGGAGAGATGGAAAGGAGAGAGAGAGAGGAATAAAAAAAATGTGTGAGTGTGTGAAGAAGTACCTTGTCCAAAATGTGTATAAGTACTTCTTTATGTATGAGAGGACCAAGTGAGGGAGTAAAGGAGGGAGAGAGAGAAGCGATAACAAAACGATAAACTCACTTTCCCCTTTCTCTTGACTTGCTTTCAATTCCCACCAATATATTCTCAAAAAAAAAAAGAAAAGAAAAAAAACCGTGATCAAATATCAATGTCCCGCATTAGACTTGGATATAAAAACCTACTTTATTTCCCGCTGACACATACGTACATAAGGGGGGAGTTTGTATCCCCAAAAGAGTTATATTCGACATGTATTTATAAGGGTCTACCCCATTTTTTAAGGGGGCTTGCACAAACCATAAAAGATTTTTTTTTCTGTGGGGAAGGGCAATGTTCCACCAATCCATCTATATCCCATCCATCTCTGTAAAAGGTACGACGGAGAAAGTGGAGGCTGATTCCTGATCTTGTTACACGAATGCTTGACTTAAGAAAAAAGGCGTGTTGGAATAATAATAATATAATAGTGGGGCAACTTAATATGTGCGCTGGACCCTGTAAATGGACTCTGTCTTTTTCCGAATCACTTTCTCCTTGTCAGTCCCTCGCTTTCTCTCTTCGTCTTTATGTATCCTTCGCTTTCTCTTTTTCTCTTGCATTCCCTCTTTCTCTTGCTTTGTCTCTTTCTCTTGCTTTCCCTCTTTCTCTTTCGTTCTCCTTTTTTCTCTCTTTCTCTTCTGCTTTCTCCCTCTATCCCTACTTTCTCCCTTTTTCCCCTGCTTGATCTCTCTATTTCCTTTCTATTTGTCTGGCTTCCCATCGCACTCTTTCCTCCTCGCTTTACTTCCGTCTTTGTCTCTGTCCGTCCGTCTGTTGAAAAATGTAGAAGGCGGTCAGCTGTTAAAACCATTGAGAGATCCGTTATTACCGCTTCCCTCCCCTTTTTCCTTTTGTGGGAGCACGGGAGTGTGAAAGCTTGTGATCTACAACTTACAAGGACCAAAAGACTTACGGAGGCGAAAAAAAGTTATAATATTAAAAAAATACGGAAGTGATAGAAATAGGGAGAGAGAGAGGACAAGAGAGAGAAAGAGAGAGAGAGAGAGGAAAAGATAGAGAAAGAGAAGAGAAAATGAGAAAGGAACCGGCCAATGGCATTAATTTCTACATTGGGGAATGGAAGAGAGAAAAAAGCCGGGAGGACAAAGAGAGAGAGAGAGACAAGAAGCAGATACGGGGCTTTTATAGTAAATGTGTGGGATTCGCAAGTCATTTAGTAGAAATGTTTCGCTTTCGCATCCCAAATTCATTGATTGCTTCCCTCTCTCCTCCAGAGGAAGGAAAAAAAGGAGAAAATCTAATATGAGGAGAAATTGTTCGCCTTTCATCTCATCATTTTTTATATCCATTCAAGTGTGAGGGAAGGATAATACACTTTTTCATATATAGAATCGTAACACTCCTCCTCCCACTTTTTCTCTTTCTTCTTCTTCTTCGTCTTCTTTCCTTCCACAAACACACTAAGTGCTTCTGTATACTTTTGAGGTTCCATCCTCCTTCATAAAAGTGTACGTATGGTATTTACCACTCCATGAACGAGTCGAAGGAGCCATAGGAAGCGCGTCATTTTTACCAGCCAACCTGTCCACAAAGAGAGAGAGAGAGAGAGAGAGAGAGAGAAAAAAAACACCAAGTCTCCTATTTCTCTTCGTCCCCACCTACACCCGCCCCAAATTTATCCCACAGCGGATGTTCATATCCAATGCCGATTGTACTTAAGTTGGTAATATCCCAAGTATCTACTCCCAACTAATACATTCCCTGTCCCATGTCTCAACCTCCTTTCTCTTTCTCCGGTCCTTTTTTTTTACTCGGTGAAGTCGTGTGAGCTTAAAGAGAAAGGAGAGCAAAGGAATGTAGAGTAGCCTTTATGTCCATGTAAGGCACACATGTATAGACACATCCAGGAGGAGAGTAAAAGAGAGACTCGTGTCAAAATTGAATAGATTCAACGGCTGAAATGAAACTGTCAACCTTGGTGAGTTTTCTACAAGTCAGAGGGATGCCCAGAAAGAGTAAAGTCCTGTTTCATGTAAGCAAAAAAAAAAAAGGAACCGCCAAAAGTCTCCGCTTTATGACCACTTTTGCAAGTTTTTTTTCTCTTTTTGGCCATTTTTTACTCCTCTTTCCTTCCTTTTCTTTCTTCTTCTTTAAATATAAGACGCAAATAGAATAAGGAACAACCATGTCAATTTTACTACGCAAGAGGATGACAAAAAATATATACACTTTCTATGTACATGTCATGCGTGTGTATTTGTCACACAAAATCCTTTCTGTCTTCCTTTTCCTCACGTCTTTTCTCCGGGTTCTCTCTCTTTCTTTCTATCTATGTCTTTCTCTCTGTTCTACATTCTATATATTTCCCCTTTTTTACCCGGTTCAATCAGCTATGTGTGCACGTATTATGAGTGAGTATAGATTCAAGTCTGGAGAAAGTTCAAACACTTCGTCTGCCTCTTTCTATTTCCCTGGCCTTTCTCTCTCTTCTCCTCCCTTTCACTTTGCCTATCCTCGCCTGTCTTACGTCTTTTTTCTCCGTATCTTTCTCCCTCTTTTAATGCCTTACTTTTGGAGTAAGTCCGTAAAAAAATATACATGATCCCGAGCCTTTTTGTTTGGTGACTGAAAAAAATACATGGAAAAATTCAATAATGGAATGTGCTGAACCGCATATTAACCCATGTTTTGGTAGAGGATTGCTCCCCCTCCCCCCTCATTCATTCCCTTTTGACCGGTTTCTTTTCCGATGCGACTTTTGACTCCAGCAACTGCCAGAATCGACCAGGGAACTGGAAGCTCTTGGGGAATACTATCAATCTTTATTTTCTCCCCATTATTTATTATTCTTCTACTTCCCCCTATTGTTACTTGGGCCACAATATTGCATGATGCGAGACTCCTAACCCTCCCCTGCCCTTCCTTTCCCCCCCCCCTAGCCATGTCTTTACCTTGGCAAGTGCATAATAATGGGGTCATATACACATGTACGTTCAAAGATAAGGTATACCAACATATATAGTTTTGGCTCAGGACATTTCCCCTTTGCCAGGAAGACACATGGCAGTATGTATAGACAAGTCTTATTATTTTGCCCACATGCACGGAGGAAGTTAATATTTTTTTTTTGTGTGGCTTTTAATCTCTCCCTCTTCCTCTCTGTCAGCCTTAGCCAAGAGTTATCGAGCAAAATAATAAGCACACTATACTGTATCCAAAAACCTTCACATGCTTAATTACCTTTTTGGGGGAAAGTAACGAATTGTTCAAACAAAGACCTCCGCGCAGGGGCGATGCAATTTCACCTCCTTATACTTGGGTATTAAGCATATATATACGTATGACGACGTCCAGCTTTATTTTATTTGTCTTGGGACTTTCTGAAAAGGTATCTAATGCTGTATTAGAAGGGAACAAAAAACAAAGGAGGAGGGATAGGACGGAGGGTAAACAAGCAAATTGTTAGTGGAGATGATTTCTCTGGAACCCAGTAAATAATACTATGTATAAGGGTAAACATGTGAATGTTTGCGATTGGGTTTCCCTTTTGCCCAACTCTTATTAGTACTACAGGGCTCAAGTATGAAAGGAGGGGAATCGATGCAATTATTATCAATCTGAATGGCTAAAAGTGCCTTCTCTATGGCAAACTCCCACCATTCCCCCTTTTTTTCTTCTCTTCAAGAGAAAGGGGAGAGAAAGTAATTGTATCCCCTTTAATAGTAATTTTATACATGAAGAAAAAACAAAGAGAGGAAGGGAAAAGAGTGTTGAGATCTTGAGATGGAAGGAATAGTTACCATTTTATGGCTGTCCATTTGAATTGAATTAGAGTCAATCGTTATCTCCAGTGGCACAAGCAGGCCGAACAAATAGGGTGAGTACCCCATTGTATGTGTGTGTTTTTTTTTTGCATGTTTTTTTTAGTTGGAGTTTGGAGAAAAGATGTCACTCTTGACGTAAAATTAAAGTACAAGCAAAGGAGGAAATGTAAATAGACACAACTAGCGTTTCTATCTAATTGTTTACATTGAGCGGAGGGTGAAGAGGAGAGTAAATGATACTTATGTACAGGCCATTTGAGACAAGCAAATTAAATCCAATCAGAATCCTCCCATGTGTGTAAGCTTTATTCAAAAATGAACATACACCAGTCATAATCCTTGACAATATCTCCATTTTAATAAAAACTTCCTTTAAAAAAATATAGATTTTCCCTTAGCCATAAATTTTGTTCATGGACTAAATTTTAGATTTAAATCAGCTCAAAATTACTGGGAAAATCTAAGCTTTTTTTTAAATATTTTAAAAGGTTTAGCATCTTTTCTCCGGCATTTGTGAGCGGAACATGGACGTAATCTCTGGGGAGATTCCATGTGAAATGCACGCTTTCCCTTCTCCACTGTAAATGCCAACCAATTTACCCCTTTTGTGCTTTCTCCTCTCCATGTATTCCATAAATTAGATCTGAGGCACATAGCACACATTTTAAAATAATATTTTCTTACCCCACACAAAAAGTCCTACAAATGATGGTACTCTTTCAGTGTGGATTTCCTCCTTCCTTTTATAAATATCGTTTATCTCTCAATTTCTATGAAATTTGTCGGGGCGAATAGTAATCGGGGCAAGGAGAAAGTGGGATTGGAAGGAAACCTCATATCTCATGCATGAGGGGCATTTTTGCGGCCACTTAGGGAAAAATCCCTACCTCGTGCCTGTGAATTGGGATTTATGTCACCCCTACTTATGTAAGGACACGTACGTAACGTCGTAGGCAGGAGGTTAAAAAAATATCCTTTTTTTCATACTCCGCGAAATAAAATCAATAACAGGCTTGAAGTACACGGTTAAGGAACGTGGATCGTAAATCCACAGAGTAAATGAATTTTAAGTGCTCCTGTACATGAGTTCTCCTTTACCGCCCGAATTCCCCCTTTACGTCCTTTTGTCCTTGGAAAGAGAGAGAACGTTGAGAGCTAGGGGGACTTACTAAAGAAAGAGAAAGAGAGAGAGAGCCGTAAAGGAAAAAAAGGGAATAAACTAGTGAGTCGACAGATGCGAAGGAGTTAATAAAAAAAATAGGTAGTTTCAGTAGTTTTGCAACTAAAAATTTGCTAGTGGTGGCAGAGAATTATTATTATTCCTCACAAAGCGTGCCCCAAACTTTTGCCCCGTAAAAGTCCACTTGAATCCACTCCTTACTAACCATTTACAAGAGATTCTCTTTTTTGGGTTCCTATAAAAACTCTCATGTCCACATGTATACTTTTCCTGTTGAACACCTTGAGTACAAAATGAGCCGTTTAATTCACTTTTCGTTGCACAATAAACTAATGCAAATTATTCCATTCTACCCATTAATGAAAAGTACGTTAAAGTACTGGGAGCATACAAAATTTAAGAGGACCACTTTTTATCAGACTCCCTCCGCTCATTTTTTACTACTGCCATTACCACCACCCGCCTTCATATGCAACTCTCTACAAATTTTCTTGTGTTTGCACAAGCCGGAGCGTTGGTTGGAAAGGGGAAACAAAAGATGTATGAATGAGTTATGTATTATTCTATGCACTCGTGAAACAAAAGCTTTCCCCTTCCCCTCATGCTCCTTTGCATTTATAAAGGCTCACACGGCCACTTTTCTGCTCCTCATCCTCCTCCGGGGGAAAAATATGTACCGATTCTTGCATTCAACTCTCCCTCCATTTCTCCCACTCTCCTTCTCTCTCTTTTCATTCAATTTATAATTTTATTTCTTTTGCCCTTAGAGCATATGATCAGGAAAAGGGGTTAAGTCATATTGTTCTCTCCAACGAAAATAGGCAATAAGAAATACAAAAGTCCAGCCCCTTGGTCCTCTAATATTACTTTTGTATTTCAATAATGCAAGTTAGAGGAGGAGGAAACTTCTTGGCACTTTACAGTCTCTCCTTCTAGTCCCATTATTTTAACATGGACCTATAGTACTACCACGTTTGAGAACCTTAATTTAATGTGGGAATAGATGTGGGGCAAAAAAACATTGTACTTCATAGTTTTTGTAAAAAGAATTTCTTGCTCTCTCTTTTTCTCCATATGAAGTATCTCTCCCGCTTTCTCTTCTGCATCAATGCCACACAGTAACTTTTTCTCTCTTCATCTCCTTCCTTTCTCTCATTCTCTTTCTCTTATTCTCTCTCTCTCTCTTTATTTCTCTGTCCCTCACTCGTTCTCTATTTCTCTCTCTTTATTTCTCTCTCTCGTTCTCTATTTTTCTCTCTTTATTTCTCTCTCTCGTTCTCTATTTTTCTCTCTCTCTCGTTCTCTGTTTTTCTCTCTCTCTCGTTCTCTATTTTTCTCTCTCTCTCGTTCTTTTTTTTCTCTTTATCTTTTTTTCCCTCTGTTTATTTTTCTCTCTCTCTCTCTCATTCTCTATTTTTTTCTTTCTTTATTTCTCTCTGTCGTTCTCTCTTTCTTTCTCTTTCGCTTTCTTTCCTCCTATTCTAATCTACATTTTTATCTCTTCCATTCTCAATTATTGTCTCTCCCATTCCCTATGTCTCTCTGTTCCATTCTCTATTTTTTCCCACTCTCTTTACCCCTCTGTCTCTCCCATTTTCTCTCACGGTCTTTCTCATTTTCTCTCTCTGTGTCTCCCATTTTCTCTTACTGTCTCTCTCATTTTCTCACTCTGTCTTTTGTCATATAATCTCTCAGCCTCTCTCATTTTCTTTCTCTCTCTTTTTCTCTCCCTCTCGCTCACTCTCGCTGTCCCTGCTTGTCCTGAAAGGAGTAAAAAAAGCACATTGTTGATACCTTAAAAAATTTTCGACGAGAGGATAAAAAGAAAATCTCTTCATAGATGTGTTCCACTTTCCCTTAATACAATAACAACGGACAGAAAAAGCATGGGGGAGCCTGGGGAGAGTCGTTCCGCTTTCTCTTTTTTTTTGGAGGCGGGTGGGCGAGAGCCTCCGGTGGTGGGAAGGAAATTTGATTACATTGTAAGTTGATAGAATCCCAACGTTAATGACATTTTCCTTTGGTTTCCTTTTCAGCCAACAACGTAATAAATTTGCAGCTCCAAAGAGAGAGAAAGAATAGGAGAGGGAGAGAGAAAGGGTGGGTATAGAAGAGAAATAAAAAAAATTCTCTATTAATTTACCTCCCCCGTTAATTATTATTATCATTAGTTTTATGACTATTGCTACTGGTGAAACTACCTTCCCTACCGCAGGGAACACAACGACTGTCATTTCCATTCGTCCAAAAACTTGTCCTTGTATAGTCCCACATAAGTCCATGGGAATTTCATTCTTGAGGGAAAAGGGAAATGTAGCGAGAATAAGGAGGAGTGGGAAAGTGTGGGACTTTCCCCCCATTTCCCCCTCCATCCTCAAAGCGATATAGTGTGTCCTTGTAATTTTATATAAAGTTGATGCCATGCCATTAGTTCCCCCGTGTTGCACGAGTCATTTCGTGAATGAAGGGAATTAAAAGCATTTGATGAGGATTGATTAATTTCATTTATTGTCAAAACTTTGTCAAGTGAATAATGGGCCGCTTCGACTCCTTTCACATATTATGGGTGGAAAACTGGAGAAGGGAAAACAAATAGCCTAGAGCCACTTTCTCCTTGTAATGACATGCCTTTTAGCCGCAACCTCAACTTGCTCCCAGTCAAACTACCGCCAAAAAAAAAGACTCCGAAGGGTTACCTCCTTTTCCCACGGAAATGCGCCAAATAATGTATACTACCCCACTCAATTTTCACGGAATCAGTCCCCACCATTCTTCCCCACGTTTTTAAAGTATAAATAACATTTGAGGTCACCATACTCCCATCATAATGGATTATATACCATTGCTGTATACACATAGAGAGAAAAAAAATAACTTTAACCAACTTTCCCATGCGTAGTTCCGGGTTCATTATTATTATTTATGACCAACAATGCTTTTGACAAGGGGAAATCGGTGAAGCCGGGAAGCTCACTGGCAATCCGTTGCATATGTACGTAACTAGAAACATTGTTTTTTTTTGCATTTTCTGGCCGCTGTACATTACCGTATATACCCTTTCTTTTTGATGCTGACCGTGGGTCCGTGAACGGGGATTCACATCCTACTATGGCACTGTCTATTTATCCTACACATTTTACACTTTCCTTCCGCCTGCAAAGGGAACGAGTGACTTTGATGTTGACCTGATTTGGTCTCAGAGCCTCCATGAAATGGCTACTATTGTAGTGGGCATCCCCAGTTTTATTATGGATAATCAAATAATGAAAATTGCAACGGGGGGAGAGGAGCAAAAAATATTCGGGGTAAGGGTGGGGGAATTGTGCTGACAAAAGGAGAAAACAGGATAAGTTTTTTGGTCATTCCTGTTGTCAATAATGATTGTCCTCGTCTTTGAAACGAGAAACGAGAGGGGACAATGATGAGAGTGAAAGCAAGAGGGTGGGAGGGAGAGGGACAGAGAGGCAGAAGGAAGAGTTTAGGAAGAAAGAGCGAAAGTACAAGGAGAGGACAAACCACTTGGTTTTGTTATGGGAACAATAGATTCTGCTTTATCAAACGCGGCCAAACAAATTGCTTCGTTCCGAGAGTTAGAGAAAGAAAGAGAGAGAATCAGATGGAAAGAGAGAGAGGAAATGAGAGAGCAAGAGAAAAAAGAGAGAAAAAGAGAAAAATAGAGAGAGAAAGAGAAAAAATAGGCAGAAAGAGAGGAAGAGAAAGAAGGAGAGAGAAAGAGCGAGAAAGAGAAAAAAGAGAGAGAAAGTGGAGTGGGCACAAATGGCATTGCATTCCATCGAATACATACGTAGATGTGGACTACAACTCATACAAAGTCAGGCCACTCGAAATTCCCTGAGTCTACAAAAACAGCTATTGTTATTATCACCAATTCTCCCTTTCTCTTTCTCTCTCTCTCTCTTTCTTCTTCCCCGGCTCTCCCTTCTCACTCTGGTTTTCAATTGGATTTTTAAAGCCTCCTCCCTACTTCTGATACTCTCCCAAGTGATGTCAATACGTTGAACTGAATACGTGCTCAAGAGTACAAAATGCAACAAATGAAAAGAGAATCTGCACCGCGCTTCCTTTTTTTTTTTATTTCTATCAGTAACATATTTTCTGCCATTGAAAAAAAAACTAAATGGTTAAAACGTGTGTGTGCAAGGGCTCTCTCTTTTCCTGCAATACAATTTTCTTTTCCCCCTTCTTCCTAGCTTTTACTGGAGTGAGCTAATAATAGTAATAATACGGAATTTATCCAGAGCTTGTGGAGGGAATCGAAACACTTTCAAGTATTTCCTTACTACTTCCCCATATACTTCATTCTCTACCACTCTCATTGTGAAATCCCACCAACGTCCTCTTAAGGCACTTACCCACCTGTGTAATGTGACAAGAAGCAGCGGATGATGATGATGCCTTTTCAAGTCTTTTGGTGTATGGCATGTAAGAGGACCATTTTACATTATTGATACGGATAATCGTCCCACCTCTCATCCTATCTCCACCATATTTGAATGTCCCTCCACCCATTAGCTTCAAGTGCTCTCCGTATGTATGGTCATGGGCCTCTATAGATATAGACTAGGGAGGTTTCCCAAGGGAGTATAACGGGTGAGACAACATGGGGATTTCTTGTGTCGGAATACCCCACAAATGCTTCCATGGGACTTTCCCACGATGAGAGAAAGGAGAGATTATATTCCAACCGTTGCATTTTCTACTCGCATTGCTTTGGTTTTGGAAGAAGACTCCTTTGGCAAAAAATTCTTTCTCCAACCTGAATCTCTATCTTTCACTGTTTTCTCACTCTCTTCTTGCTGTCTATTAGTATCTTTCACTCTTTATCTTTCCTTTATTTCACTCTCTCTTTGTGTGATTTCACTATCCTTGCTTTCTCTCTCGTTCTGTCATTCTTTCCCCTTGATATTTTCTCTTTCTCTTTGCTTTTCTCTCTCTCAATATGTCTCCTTGCTTTTCTCTCTCTTTTTCCCCTTGCTTTTTTCTGTCTCTCACCCCATGCTTTTTTCTCTCTCTTTCCCCTTGCTTTTTTCTCTTTTTTCTGACTTTTCCTGTTTGTATCGCTCTTCCTCATTGCTTGGGTCTCTTTCTTTTTCTCTCCTTGCTTTTTGTCTCTCTAATGACTCTCTCTCACTCTCAGTCTCTATCTCCTTGCTTTTTGTCTCTCTCGTTACTCTCTCACTTTCTCTTGGTCTCTCTCTCTCCTTCCTTTTTGTTTCTCTCTCTTACTCTCTCTCCTTGCTTTTTGTCCCTCTCTCGTTACTCCTCCCTCACTCTCTCTTAGTCGCTCTCTCCTTGCTTTTTGTCTCTCTCTCGTTTCTCTCTCTCTCTCTTCGTCTCTCTCTCTGTCTGTTATTCATAGGCTCTGGCGTATTCTCTGTCGTTTTCATTTGCGTTCACTCGATTTATCACCCTGCTTTCTCCCGGTATTTTTTCTCCGTCTGCTCCTGGCATATCTTTCTCTTGCGTTTCTTTCTTCTACTCTCTTTTATTCTCTCATGGTCAGTCCCTTTTTTTCTCAGCCTTCTTCCTTTCTCTCTTCCAAGCATTTCTCTCTCTGTATTATTCTCACTCCCTTCTATCACATTTTCTTTCACTCACGCCAGTCTCTGTTTCACTCCTTTCTCTCTCTTGCTTTCTCCAAGACTATTCTCACGTGATATCTGTTTCTCTCGGTGTGCCGACTCTTTTCTCGTCTCTGATTGCTTTCTCGTAATATCAATTTTCTTTCTCTGGCTCTCACCCCTTTCGTTCCCTTTGTTTCATTGCACGCGCGCTCTCTTCCGATTTGCTTGCTTCATCTCCCGCTCAAACCCACACGTTTCAGTTACTTTACGATGACGGGGAAATTAGCCAAAAGTTTGCATGCCTCCTCACAACTTCTCCTCCTTCTTGCTCCTCTTCTTCGTTCTATTCTTGAGCTTTTCTCCAATGGCATTATCCCAAGGAAACACTTTTGGTTTTAACCCACTCTGTACTATTTCATGGAGGAAGAAAGTTTTAATTCTCTCTCTCTCTCTCTCTCTCTCTTTCTCTATCTGTCCGATTTTATGCATCCCACACCACAGAGTGAGTAGAATGTGGTAAGTACGTAGAAGATGATTTTATACCTTTCCCTATTTGCTAAACCGATACATATGTTGAGGATTATAAGGAGGGATTGCGGGTTTCTAAAGGATGTTTACACATCCGTGGTTTTGAATGACGGCCTTGTTGCCCCTTTTTGTTGGATTTATCCTCTATCGGGATGAGGGAGTGGGTTAAAACGGACGGAAACGAGACTTGTCAGCAACCCGCTTCACTTTTCATCTCTCTTTTACTGTTTCACATAAATATTCTCTTGTTAACCGGGTCAACCGACGGCAGTATTTTACACTCTCCCTGTACATGTGCGGTGGATGACATTCTACCTAAATCTCTTATGCGTGGTGTCACTTTCCGAACACGCGATCATTGCTCAGAGAGAATGAGAGGGAGAGAGAGAGGGAGAGAGGGAGAGAAATGAGGAGTAGGGAACTGGAGCTCATTAGGACAATGAAATCCTTCCCCTTCCACACCTGGAGTTTTTCTTTTGTAGGAGTGCAGCATGGTGCGAAATTCTTAGACAGTATTGATTCCCAGAACTTGGTAGAAACTTATATTTTTGAGGTCAAAGGATTGTGGAAAGGTCCCATTTAATTTCGGGCTAGGGTGGTTTCATCCGGAAAATTCCTTCTGTTTAAGCAACTTCCCACTTTAGTCAAATTTCCCCAACCCTTCCCCTTCCCTTTATCTCTACACCGTTATCCTTTTTGGCAAATATTCGTCCTCATAGGCACTATAGGGGAGATTTCCCCCCAACGTGTATGCGGTAAAGGTACAAGTATGATGCAAAATCAATTGATATCGGCAATGTGCGAAAACAAACATATTTCACCGCATTTGTTACTCCTCCTATTTGGGAAAGATAGGACGACATTTGTATTTCCCCGTAATTGACCACGCCGAATTTGTTTTTAACCAATTTACGATTTTTCTCCCCGTACTTTTATTGCCGAGTAAACAATAGGGAACCATTGGGCACTGTGTACAGAGAAAGACCGTGTGCCAATACACAAAAAAAGGTTGCTTGTAGACAGGCAATTGCCAACAAATATTTCAATTAAGTTCCCATGGTCGATTTGTTCCGAGCAGTTATGATGTTTATCAGGATGGGGATGGGAATGACAAAGGATGAATGCCATGATCGTAACTATTGTCACGCTTAAAATAGCTGTCCGGACGGCTGTGAACATTTTATCCAGCCGTGGTTTTATAGTCAGTAATTATTACTGTTATATTTTTCTCCCTGGCTCAAATGCTGACACGGGCGTTGCTATTATGTATTATATTGCCTACCTTGGTCGTGAATACGATCCAATGGTTGGGATAGGGAGAGGGAAGAGAGATGGGAGGGAGACAGGGAAAGGGAGGGAGAGAGAGAAAGAGAGAGAGAGTGTGTGCCCGTGTAATTATTACTACCCCACGTTATAAAATCTTTCCCATCTGACAGAGGTAAAGCTAGTTGAAGTAATTCTTTAGACCTAATTATACACGTCGAATGTGGACACGGTTGGGCGAGCAGACAAAGGTAGGGAAAAGGAGAGAAAGGTGGTAAACAAGCAGAGGGAATGAGGAAGGGGAAATTGCGAGAGAGTGAGAGAGAGAGTGAGAGAGAGAGGAAGAGTGAGAGAGAGAGTGAGAGAGAGAGTGTGAGAGAGGGTGAGAGACAGAGATGAGAGAGTGAGAGAGCACTAGGAAATGCTCCCACCACCATCAACATCACCTAAAATAATTGTACTACTTGGAGCGTGCCACAGATGGTTTCACACGCCACAAGTAATGAATGAGTATCATTACGAAGGAGTACAAAAAGGAAAATACCTCCACGTCCAGCACGACGAGGGGGAAAGACGAGGAAAGGGAGGGGAAGACAGACAGGAACAAGGAGAGAAAGGTGTGGATGAAACAGAAAGAGAGAGACAGAGAATGAGAGAGCGAGACGGAGAGACAGAGACAGCGAGAGAGAGGAAGAGAGAGAGATGGAGAGGAAAAACGACTCAAAATTGGCAAATTTCCTCTTTTTCCCTCTCACTGCCCCAAGGAAAGGTATCCACAGCCTAGACATACAAATGTTGCACACCTTCCTCAAGCGGAGATTTTATTTCCTCCTTTTTTCCCCACAAAGGAACTCTACACCCAGAAAATGGGGGGAAAACGTCCAGAAAAAAAAGTATGAAAAAAAGAACGTAAGGGAAAAACACGTAAAAAAATCGTATGAAAAAGAGTAAGATGGAAGGAGCTCATGAAACTCCCCAAAAAGGGCGGGGAGATAGAAAAAATGAGGAGAAAGCTCCTGCTTAAATCATGGGAGAGACCACCAGGAGAAAGCGGACAGCTTTTGCTGTGGAGGGGAAAAGTTTATTTACTTTTTTTTCCTTCATAGTAATCGCTCTGTTATAGAGGGTTAAAGGAGTGGAAGACGAGAGAAAAAATGGGTTCACGATATTTACTCATTTGACACGACATGACAGACGATGTAATGGAGCTGAAGAGTTAGCGACACAGACGGAAAAAGAAAAAGTTGATTGCTTACCTATTGATGCAAGACTGAGGAAGAGAAGGAGGGAACTCATTTTCTTGGAACGATTCTTCTTGTCCTTCCCGTGGAGGTTCATGAGAGAGAGAGATTGTGATGTAGTATAGAAGAGGAAAAAAACAGAGAGTAAAAATCTGGCTACATACTCAGCATTTCTCCCCTCCCTTTCCACTCATTCATCCTCCGGGTTGGTGTAGCACATTGTTGAAAGAGGGAGAAAAAATGTCTTTGTACACGTGACTTGTCCCAGGAGAAATAGGGAAAATATTATGGATGGAAAGAAATAGCAATCATATAAAAACTGTCTAATCGCTCTCCCATTTCCTTCTTTAGGCCCCTCCAAGTCAAGGTGATGTGTCTTTCCGTATAATCGTCTGAGAAATGACTTTCCTCCGCTCCTTTTTTCCCCCTTCCTCCTTCTTTCCTCCAGGAGATTTCTTAGTAGTCACAGGGAAAAAAAATGTTATTGAATACAATGGGAGGAAGGAAGGTCGACAATCCGAACACTGGAGGATGATAGTGAGAGTAGTATCATTTGGTTCCAGAGAGCATCCATCAGTCCTTGTTGTTGTTTAATGCAGAGGGAAAAAAATAAAGAAAACTCCTAGGGAAAAGACGGGGAAATCTCCGGTAGGCGGTAACGGATTGTTTCTTTCCTGGGCTGGAGAGAAGAAGCGGAAGAAAAATTGGAAGGGGGGAGTAAATTGTACCTTTTGTACAGGGAAGAAGGTGAATATTTCCCGGTCTGAAACACTTTTTCTCTTCTTTAACTTCCTTAGGAGGTTTACATGTAGAAGAAA
This sequence comes from Disparrhopalites patrizii, assembly GCA_034698585.1. Classification (NCBI taxonomy): domain Eukaryota; kingdom Metazoa; phylum Arthropoda; class Collembola; order Symphypleona; family Sminthuridae; genus Disparrhopalites; species Disparrhopalites patrizii. The sequence goes on along the minus strand of JAQGBT010002494.1, from coordinate 1,962 downwards.
TATCCCCGATGATGAAATGAGACTAAGACAGAAGAAGCGGGAATGGCAGTCTTGGCAGATGCACCTATAAATGAGAAAAAGAGAAAAAAATTCTGGATCAACACACACACATAGTGGGGGGAGAATGATGGAGGTAGATGGAAATGAGGAGGATGAGGGAGAGAAAGACAGAGAGAAAAGAGGGACATTTTCACTTAAATATTTTATTTAAGCCCATTTGAATGAAAAAGTATTGCTCAACCTCAAGAATGCTGTACCTCCACGCTCTGCTTTTTTCTCCCCTTACATTTCTCCTTGTATGTATTTTACTTTCTCTCGGATATTATTATATGGACTCAGAGGTGATGTACATTCTTTTCATTCATCTAATGCTCAAAAAAGGGAGGGAACTGACTGAAGGTTCATCTTGGGAAAGTTTCTTTTCCAGTAAAACAAAAATTCTCATGTACACATTTTTTACTACAAAGACTTGCTTGTTTTCCTTTCTCCCCTTATAACCTCTTCGACGAATGAAGCAGGATGAACGAGAATGCATTTTTTTTCAGTTTCTACCCTCCTTATATCTTCTTCTTTTGAGTGAACAAAAAATAGGAAAAAAAAAGAAAACAAAACAAGAATGTAACCGGGAATGGGAAGGAATGGGAGACTCAATCTTTCTTGTGTCTTGGAATTTTCCCATTCACTTTATAATACTAAAGGCTTCTTCTCCATAAACAACAACAAAAGCCATGACAGTGGCTTATACCGCCTCCTTCAACCTTCCTTCTCTTCTCTTCTTCAACTTTTTTTCTCTCTTTATTTTCTCCTCCCTTTAAAAAACTTTTCCCATACAAAGGAAGGGTTGAAAAGGTGGGAGAGACATTGCGAAGGTAAGGAGTTCCGGTGTTATATACAGTCTATGGCGTAGGCGTACAAAAATTTATATATACAAGGAAATATTTTGCATCCACACATGAAACGTGGTTAAGGGCAGATGGGGGAAGGAAAAAAAAGTTTCAGAAAATGCACAAATTTGTCCTTTCTTATATTCTCCCCTCTTCGACACGAAAGACACACACGGAATAGGAGAAAGAGAGACAAAGAGAGAGAGAGAGGGAGACGTAAAGTAGATACAGAGAGAGAGAGACACACACACACCCCTTCGCAAAGGAGAAATTTCCCACGAGGGGCTATTCTTCTAGATGGTGCAAACGTTGCGATATCCAGCACAAAAATTGGTCTCGTGGGTGACAAAAGGGGAAAGTTTTTTAACATCTATATATGATTCCTAGTGGGCTCAACTTGTGGGAAACCCCAGAAAGGAGGAAATTGTAGGAAACAGAGGGTAACATTTGACTCAGGAGTCTTCTTTTCCCTCATTCTCACTTTTTTTTACCCTCTCTCTCTCCCCCTTCTCACTTCTTTTAACATTACCATCACCAAAGGCGGGCTTGCATCTTTGAAAATGGACAGGGAATCGGAGTGGGAGTGGGAGGAAGATAGATATATAGCGTAGAGGGAGAGAGAACTGGAACGAGACAAATAGAAGGCTTTGGAAATGAAAGAGAGAGAGAATCCTGGAATAATATAGATAAAACGAGAGTGGGGAGTCCAAGAACAGAGACATGCAGGAGTAATAAGAGAATTCAGAGAGCGAGGGCGAGAGTAGCAGAACAACTAGAGAGAGAGAGAGAGAGAGAGAGAGAGAGAGGAAGAAAGAGGAGTGTAAAACAGAAGCAGTGTGAGTGGGGAGGCGGAGATAAAAAGAGAAATGCAAGAGCGTACGACAGAGGAAAACAGAGGACACCGAGATAGTCAAATTGAATCAGACAGTGAGGAAGCGAGAGCGCATAAACAAGAGAAAGCCCAGGTTGGGACAACGGAAGAGAGAGGAGCCTAGAACGAGGAAAGATAGAGGGAAATAGAAGAAGAAACTAGTGAAACACAGAGAAGGACAAAATATGGGATAAAGTAAACGAAAGG
>JAQGBT010002493.1:0-23797 GCA_034698585.1 Disparrhopalites patrizii | reverse complement strand
GATTACAGTGAAATTTGACAGATTACAGTGAAATTTGACAGATTACAGTGAAATTTGACAGATTACAGTGAAATTTGACAGATTACAGTGAAATTTGGCGATACACACTGGGATGTGACGATTTACAGTGAAATTCACGTCAAAATGTGAGTGACATTTGAAGGTTTCGATTAAATTTTACAGGTGAGAATATTTGGGACCGTTTCACCCACCGGTCGGAATCTCCCATTGCAGATGGCAGCACCGGGGACGTTGCCTGCGATTCATACCATCGTTACCACGAAGATGTACTGGCCCTGAAAAGCATGGGGGTAAATTCAAACATTTAACCAAAACTGAAAAATTGCAAATGCATTTAAAATAATTGCATTGTCAAGACTTGTGGAAATGTTTCCAGGCGGATTTCTACCGGTTCTCCATTGCCTGGTCCAGGATCCTTCCCCTCGGCGCGGATTTCCCCATCCATCAAGAGGGCATCGATTACTACAATCGCCTCATCGAAGATTTGCTGGCCAATGGCATCGAACCCTTTGTGACCCTGTACCACTGGGACTTGCCTCAACCCCTTCACGAGAACGGCGGATGGCTCAATGAATCCACGGCCCTCCATTTCGCCGACTACGCCCGGGTGGCCTTCCAACATTTCGGAGATCGAGTGAAGAATTGGATCACTTTCAATGAAGTGGCCGTCTTCTGTGAGAATGGCTACGCCTCCGGGCATCATGCGCCCGGGATTTCTGAGCCCGCGGTGGCGCCATATGATTGTGTTCATAACGTTATCAAAGGCCATGGATTGGCTTACAGGATCTACGACATGGAATATAGGCCGGTCCAAAATGGAAGGGTTGGGATTACGCTGGATTCGGACTGGAATGAACCGGCTGATAGGAATAATGCCTCGGATGTGGAAGCTTCTCATCGCGCCTTGAAATTTAATGTACAGGTTTTTCCGAGTTTTTTAATACAACTTTTTAAGGGAATAATTGATAAATAATTGTGTGTCTTACTCGTATAGTGAAGCAAACCTGAGATTTTTAATTGTATTATTTAATTGATAAATTTTTTTTATCAATTTGATACAGCATGGATGGATTGCTTATCCATTGTACCATGGAGAATATCCTCCGATTATGCGCCAGCTGGTAGATGCCAAGAGCGAGGCTGAAGGCCGAGAGCAATCGCGACTTCCTTCGTTTAATTCATCCTGGACCAACATCATTAACGGTAGGGCGTTTTCCGCTAAAAAATATTAATTCATCTAGACTAATTCCAGCTGCAGTTCTGATAATTTCACATTATATACCTATAAATACCGTTCTGATAATTATATCAATATTTACACAAATTTTGCGAAAATGTTGACGCTTCAGGCTTTTTAGGAAAAAGGAATACAATCGTGCTATTATATAGTTAAAGTGCTGTTATATAGCAAGCGTTGCAGTTGATAATGCATTTGATTTTGGCTTGAATGCTGGTATAGAAAGAAAATTCTGTTATAGTAAAATGTGGCCTGGGGAAGGAAAAACGAGGCGTAAAATGTTATTACAGTCGAACCTCTCTATAACGGGCTCCCTTATAACGGTTTTCTCTTTATACCGGTGGCTGAAAACGCTTCCCTCAAAAACTTTCTCCAATTGTTTACATAGAAATTTCTGTTCTCCATATAACGGTTTTTCGTTATAACGGGGAAAATATGTTGATTTAAGAGGAACCGTTATAGAGAGGTTCGACTGTATACTCAGTGCTTTTATACAGGACAAGTAGTATAGTTTACATAATAAAGCTCTCGGGGGGATCCCCAGGATGCTGTAAGAGTGAGATTGCTATTATATAGAGAGGGCTGTTATAGTGGGCATCGATTTTCCATATAGTTTTGGGCTATAATTATAAATGATACCATTTTTAGGTACGCTGGACTTCTTGGGCCTCAACCATTACTCCAGTAGCTACGTCTTCTCCCAGGTGAACATTGACCCGGGTCACGGGAGTGATTCAAATGTGGGTGGATTCAAGGATCCTGATTGGCCCGGCTCGGCTGCTCCTTGGCTTCATGTGGTTCCTTGGGGCTTCCGTCGCATCCTTAACTGGTTGGCCATGGAGTATGGCAATCCCCCCATTTACGTGATGGAGAACGGCTTCGCCGATAAGGACACGGATAGCATTCAAGATGAAGGTCGTGTCAACTATTATCGTCTCTACATCAACGAGATGCTCAAAGCCGTTAAAGTGGACGGGGTAAATGTGAAAGGATACACGGCCTGGAGTCTCCTGGACAACTTTGAATGGGCCGAGGGCTACACGTACGTGTCAATCACTTTTTTCCAGTTATCTGAGACATGTGTTTTGAGAATACAAGGGACATGAAAACATTTTGCTGGAACTACAGAAAATGAATTTCTAGTATCGAATATAGTTCTTTTTTCGCTCAAGCTACATGCATAATTTGCAAGTATCAATTTTGGTAGCAAGTTCAATGTCCAATTCGAAACTCGTACTGGACCACATTCGAAATGTTTGAAGATCCTTAGAATTGATTAACTGCTAATTTGTATAAATTATTAAGTTCAGAGTTCTTATTTTTAACTCTGTCTGAAATCAAGTTCAATTACGGGTTTTTTCCAGCTGAAAATGCTCTATTAATACATTAAATGCGGCTAAATTCTGAGATTTTTGCGTTTTGTTTGCTTTCAGTTATGTTCTGCAAATAAAATTCTAAAATATAAATCTAGAGGGTTTGTATAGCATTTACAGCATCCGTTAATTAGACGAAATGTGATTGGCAATCACAACCGATGGCGAAATTTTGTTCAGGAGTTTATTTAAAATTCCTAATTAATCACTCAAGTGTTCCATCGAATACGATTAAGTTTCAGTAGAATCGAACTTGAAATTGTAATTATATCGACTTGATTTTTTAATTGGATTCCAATTTTTTCCAAAAATATGGATTAGAACATTCAATTTCAAGTACGACTTCAAGTTCAAAATGAAACAGTAGTCTATCAAGAACGGAGTATGGGATGTGATTTTTATAATAATTTATAATAATAGATTTGAGAATTAATAATTTTCATTTTTTTCAGGCAACGTTTTGGAATTCACTACATTGATTTTGCCGGCGGGAATTTGACTCGCGTGCCCAAGGACTCTGCCCGCTTCCTGGCTCAAATCATCAAGGATAATGGCTATCCTCCGGCTAGTAAATAAAATTTGGAAGATGAAAAAGAGTTAGGGAGATAAAGCTGGGATTAAATCTTAATTAAAGAAAAAGTCTCCCGTGTTCGGAAATTATTTCTGCTCTTCTTTTTTTTTACTTCACTGTTTATTTTACTTTCTTCTATTTATTATGCATGTAATCCACGCTAACCTGTGCAACTTTAGATAGACAGTGACATATGAAATGCTATATAAATCATTAAATGCCGTAGAAGTGCAGAATCTGTAATCATCCATCACTTGCCCACTTAAACGGCTTCTGACTCTTCTGAGAATCGCGGCGCAACACAATTATCCAGTAATCGTTAAGCTTAAAGCCATTCATCTGGTTACAAAATGACACAACTAATTCATCTTACAACGGCACCATAACCAAAACAAGATTTCCAATAACTGTCAAATAAATTGCATTTTCATGTTCAGCCATATATAGCATAAATGGCCTAAAACAAAGGTCTATTCATAAATGTTTTTCTTCATCCAAAGGTCAAGATCACATGAAGTGCATTTCCTCTATGGCAGTATTTTGCTAATGTAAATTCAGTGAGATGTTTATACGGAATCAAAAAAATATGTATAATCATGTCAATTTGTTTGTTAAATATAAATGGTAAGAATAGCAGTGAGACAGAAAGAATTTACTTTTTTATGCTTAACGGAATACCCAGAAAAGACGGTAGACTTGTCGGCTTGTGTAAGAGAAAGAGTCGAGCGGTAACAAATAAACTTGATCAAGGGTAAAGTGCATAATTTGATCATCTCCATACGGACTTAATACCCAAAGTGATCGTCTCTACAAATTCAACAATTAATTAATTTTTTATGATTTAATTGTATTTTGGGTATGGCAAAATGCAATATTTACAATTTAAATACAAACAGAATTTATTTAAAATTTAAAAACAAACGTTTTTTGAGCTAATTTATGTTTCAAATTCTATTGACACCCGCTGAATCACCAGTTGATTTCTTCTACGCTTGGCTGAATCAATTCAAAAGGTGTTGAACCATTTTTATTTAGCACAGAAGAACACAAAAAACAATGTTGTTCCAAATTTTGAAGAAATATTAAAATTTTACCCAATAATTTGCGAATTGTGGATTTGATCATTTTATGTATTCAGACCGAATGGGGATGATCAAATTTTGCACTTCCCCTGCGATACGCTTCTCAGAATTTTTTTTTTGCAAAATCTACATAAATTGCTTGGAAATGGATGATAAATAATGAAATGGCACTAATGCGCCATTAAATATCCATTGAGAATAGCCATTAAAAGCATCTTCTCTTTGCCCCCTTGTTCTCCTTGGAGTGAACCTGAACTTGACTTTAGATTAAAAGAGGAGGAAAAAGCCGAAAGAATGATTTTTCTTGTACCTTTAGCATGGAGATAAAATTTATTTTTGGTAACGTTTTATCCCATATCCTTGACCGTGAGGATTTTTCTGGGTAGTTCCAAGAATTCAGTGGCTTGGTTAGCTCATGAATGCATCATATTTAGATCTTGGACAGTCTTTTGATAATTAATTCCACGTGAATCATATGCTTGATTAATAGCATCAGGCTGCATAATAGCACCAGGCATATTCCCTTATTGATAAACATTTTTTCTTAAAGTCTGTGAGGATAACTGCCAGGCTAAAGCAAATGTTGTGTTCAGAGTATTTTGCGCTGCCGTCGCGATTTCTGTGTTAAATAAATACAAAAAATCGTTTACAAGATAAATAAAAGGACCAAAATTCATTTCTAAAAAGGTCTGGGTGACATTTTTCTAAGGCTGGGATCACATTGGGTGCAATGAAAATACAGGCGATAATTCTGGTAATACAAATATGAATATTGTCAAAATGCTTAGCGAAAAACAAATTTATATTCCAAAAATGCAATTTCGTGTTTGTTAGAATCAAAAATAGCGAATACGAAATTAAATTAAAAAATAGCCATTACAAAATTTATATTCAAAATTACAGAATATACAACTAACATTAAAACAACGAATGCAAAATTTATATTATAAATTCGTGAATACAAAATCTAGACTAAAAAATAGCCAATATAAAATTTAAAATATTAAAAAATAGCCAATATAAAATTTAAAATATTAAAAAATAACCAATATAAAATTTAAAATATTAAAAAATAACCAATATAAAATTTAACATATTAAAAAATAACCAATATAAAATTTAAAATATTAAAAAAAACCAATATAAAATTTAAAATATTAAAAAATAACCAATATAAAATTTAAAATATTAAAAAATAGTGAATAGGAAATTTAGATTTAAAAACTTAATGCCTTAAAAAGGTTGATTAAACAAAACAAAGCGCGTTAGAGTAGACTATAAAAGATGTAGAGAATCAACAATTAAGATTAAACAAATTTAGCGCATAAAGAATTTACATTCAAAAAGTTAGCCCATAAGAATAGATTAAAAATATTTTGCAATTACAAAGATTATTAATAAAAAAAAGTATCGGACAAAAAAGGCAAAAATATATTAAGCGTATAAACATTTAGGATTAAAAAAATTAGTAACAAAACATATACAGTGGACTCTCGCTATAACAACCCTGAAGGGAAGGGCAAAAATGGTTGTTACATGGAAAAGTTGTTATATGGAACATTTAATATGTACACTACATATACGCAGGGCTGAAAAATAAAGTTGTTATAGAGAAAAAGTTGTTACAAGGAGAGTTGTTATAGAGAGAGTCCACTGTAGTGTATAAAAAAATGTCACTCATTTGTCCTTTGTTTCGTCTATAGCTTTTCACGTTTGGCGTCAGCTTGACGCTGACCGAAGCAAATTCTAACTCCTGGTACTGCTGTTCCTGGTACAAAACATCCTCATGGTCCTGGTCTAGCGCCCCCACCGTCGCCACGACAATCACTGGTGATTCCAGACAATATTCCTCAAGCAGTGATTCAACCCGTTTTTCCAACACCGGAGGTTCCGGACATTATTCCAGTGGCGCCGACTCGAGACTTGCCAGCACCGGCGGAGCCACCCAATATTCCAGCGGTGACTCCAGACAAATTTCAAGTGGAAGTTCTGGACAATACGCCAGTGGCGCTGACTCCAGACTTGCAAGTACTGGCGGTTCCACACACTATTCCAGCGGTGACTCCAGACAAATTTCAAGTGGAAGTTCTGGACACTATTCCAGTGGCTCTGACTCCAGACTTGCTGCCAGCACTGGTGGTGCCACCCAATATACAACTGGCGGCTCTGGGCAAATTTCCAGCACTGGTTCTGGACAGTATTCTGGTGGCGCTGACTCCAGACTTGCTAGCACTGGCAGTGCCACACAGTATTCCAGCGGTGATTCCAGGCAAATTTCCAGCTCTGGAGGTTCTGGACACTATTCCAGCGGCGATTCCAGGCAAACTTCCAGCTCTGGTAGTTCTGGACACTATTCTGGTGGTGCTGACTCCAGACAAGTTACTTCCGGTGGTTCCACGCACCATTCTAGGGGCGACCAGCAGCTCTCCAGTAGCGACATTTCTGGACAATCCATCGGCAGTGTCGATTCTAGACAACATGTTGGACCTAGTGACTCCAGGCAAACCGTAACAAGTGGCTCCAGGCAGTATCAAAGCAACGTGGGTGGCGCCAGCCAAATTTCTGGAGACTCCGTCCTATGCACTTCTACCATTGATTGTGGGCAAGGTTCCACTGGAGGAAGTTCCAGACACGTTTCTACCAAGTCCGTCACGCATTATGGGTCCAGTCCAGTGGTGGTTGAAAGACGCGTAAGTTCCTGGAGATTTTTCCTGATAAATTTTCGGTCTAAATTTTGAAGAAATGCGTAAAATTTCATTTTTTGGATTTTGTTTTGAGCCAAAATTTATTTTATGAGCAAATGCATCTGATGAGATGGACATCTTCTGGAATTAATAATGACGATAATTCCAGATCACCTACAACGTCCCTGTCCCCGTGATCACCGTACCAAATCCGCCTCCAGTCATCCGGGAAGAGCTGGTATCCAATCGGGGACATCGGCGGGAATATCAATATCAAATGAAAGGCAGCAGTAGCTCCTCTTCTTCGTCTTCCTCCTCCTTTTCCAGTGGGAACGCCGGGGCTCTGGATACAGTCCATCATCAGGTTCCAGTTCTGCATGTGCCATCCATAGCCTATCATCAGGAGGCGAACCAAGGGAATAATCTGAATATTGGCCAGAACTTGAACGTTGATCGAGAATTGGCTCAATTCCGTCAGAGGCAAGAGGAGATGAATCGACAACTTACGGCCAATCTCGGATTCAAAACCAAGTTTATGGAAGCCACCCAGCACAATCAGCAGCAACAGATCCCTGCGCCGGTGGACAATAATAACAGCAATTATTGGACGTGGTTCCGCTGCAAGGTTTCGTATGTGGACAGATGTGCTTAAATATTTCATTGTTTCCATGCATTTACTTAATTTCCCTTAACTACACAACATGTTTCTCGCTTTTCAATCAAAATTAGTTAGTTTTATTTAGTTTAATTTTTTTTGTTTTTATTAGTAATAATACATTAATTATAACGATTCTGAGGTTAAAAGCCAATTGTCTTATTACTTAACGAACATAAACCATGAAAGGGGAAATTAAAAATAAATAAAAGACTTTGTGACTACATTCCATTAGGAAAATTTCACCAGTTGGTGCATAACATTTGTGATGGAGATGGATATATATGGAATTTTTATTAGAAATTAAAGAGCTGTCATTATAATTTAACTGTTGTTTGGGGCATTGTTATATTAACTGCCAGCAACAATCACAATACAGTCGACTCTCTCAATAATTTTTCAATGTGATCCAGCAAATTTTCACGGTTACAGCTAATTATCTATACAGCTAACTGCACCCACAAAACATCCTCCCACATCCCACAAAATGTGCACCCACAAAATGTACACACAACTTTGCTGTTATAGGGAGATGCTATATATAAAACTGGATCAAATTAATCATATTAATTAAGCCAGACTAATTCCAGGTATAATTCCGATAATTTAGCAAATTATAAATAATATTTACTCAATTTTGCTAAAATTTGGAGGTGTTTTTGAAAAAGGATTATAATCGTGCTATTATATAGTTCAAGTGCTGCTATAGAGAAAATTTTGACGTTCATGGTGTATTTGATTCGGGCTTGAATGTTGTTATAGTGAGTAAAGTGTGGCCTACAGAGAAGGAAAAAAGCGGTTATTATAGGCTAAACGTTTTTATAGCCAGCACTGTTGTGGAGGACGCGATTACATAACAAGACTCTCGGGGAATCCCCAGAAATCTGTTATAGTAAGAGTGATTTTATAGAGGGAGATCTTTTATAGTGAGATTCGATTGTATACTGTAAAACCGCAATAGAGAAAAACGATATGGGAGTACATACTTGGAGAAAATTTTCGAGAGGATTGTTTCCGGGTACAATTATATGGAAAAACCGTTATGAAGAAGTCTGTTATAAAAATGGAGAGAGCAGACTGTATTTCCTACATTATTAGTCTATTGGTCTATTAAATACAATAAATGCATTCTCATTGTTGTATTTAATGAATTTCCCTTTCCAAAACTTGTTGAGGCAGCTGCCAGTAGAAAAACTAACAGCTGAGCACAACTCATTACTCATTGTCAAGTGCACCTTAAAACGGGAAAATTTGTGGGAATTGAGTCAAATTCCGAATGTCTCCGAATTGCAAAATGCCTCCAAATAAATCCCCCCAATTTCGTGTTTTCCTCCTGGCAATAATCCTCACTCCCTGCCACGCGGCCTTTCTAGTACAATGTAACCAGAAAAAATCGGATTTCAAGAAGAACAACTGGACGATTGTACAAGGTCAGGTGGAATGGGCGGAGAGCACCCGGGGGTTGCCGGAGGCCTTCCAAGAGAAGTTGTACGGAGGGGACATCTTCTTCTTCAATTTATCTCGTCCAGAAGAGGCTCCTTCCATTGTCAATCATCTCAATGGATTTAATATGAGTTCACAGAAGGATACATCCCTGTACATTAAATACTATGCTCTTGTGGGGAAATCGGAGCGGGAATTCTTTTTGTTGCCCCGCCTCAGTGGGAAGGTTGGGGGGGAGTACCATCTTCTGGAGCCTTCCCAGAACCTCCGGTGGAGGGAGGAGATCGTGCCTTTGGATATGAAATTGGCTTCGCAAACTGGGGTAATAATAATTTTCTTTGAACTTCTTCATTATTTCTTTCCATTCTTTCCTTTTATTTTACAGCCGACTTTCTCTGTCAGGATTTAGTAAAAGTGCCGAAAGTTCATATAGCCCCATTTAACCGTAATAGAGTAAAATATATGTGCATTTACAGTGGAGTCTCTCTATAACAACACTGAAGGGAAGCGAAAAAATACTGTTATAGGGAAATATTTTTATATAGAGCATAAAACATGTACCTTGCATGTACGAATGGCGGAAAAAAAAAGTTGTTATAGAGAGACTCCACTGTATAGGAAATAATATAAAACAAAAACTGATATATATACATAGTGAGAGAAACTTAATTGTGGGGGATTCAACTATATTGGAAAATCCGTATATGTGTATGGCAGCAGGATTCAAATCTATATAAAACTGTTATCGAAAAACATCTTAATGGCGGAGAATTCACATTCAGTAAACTCTCTCCATAAAGGTTACCCTCACTACCGCTTATTTTACACTTTATAGAGAAAAATCGGTATAGAGAATACACATTTCTGTGTTCACAGTCGGCGAATGTTTTTGAGAGAAGAATTTTCTCCCGCCGTTGTGAGGATGTCCGGTATGGAGAGAGTCGACCTGTTGTTCTTATAACATCAGGAAATTCATAGCAGTTTGCATATGGAATACATATAATAAAAGTGTTCCCTCTAACAGCATTTCTTCTGTAACAGCAGCATTTTGGGTGCAGGTATAACAAGACTCCAAAGTATATAATAGAGAATAAAGCCCTAAAAAACTATCGTTATTTAGAGCGATTTTATCATTGCAAACCTTTCAGAAGAATCCGTAAAGACCACTATGGTGGACTCTCTCTATAACATTTCCGAAACGAAGGACACAAATGGTTGTTACATGGAAAAGTTACTATATGGAATATAAAATATGTACACTATATACACGTAGCGCTGAAAAATAAAGTAATAGAGAAAAATTAATTACAGTGGAGTCTCTCTATAACAAGTCCCTTTATAGCAACATTTCTCTATAACAACATATTTTTCCAGCCCTTCGTATACATGTACAGCGCATATATAATGTTCTGTATAGCAACTTTTTCCTATAACAATATTTTTCCCTTCCCTTCAGAGTTGTTGTATAGAGACTCCACTGTAACTTGTTTCAATAAAAATTTTTAGCTTCAACAAGAAACAAACTCGTAATCCAACGTTTCTCTATAACAATCATGTTATTTCCGCCCTTCGTACATGTAAGGTACATATTTTGTTGTACATAACAACATTTTCCAGTAACAATATTTCTTGCCTTCTCTTCCACGTTGCTATAGAGAGAACCCACTGTACAGTGGAAACCGTGAAAGAGAGACGGGACTGTAACAAAGACAATACGAAATTCAAAGTGTATTAAAAAAAATGTCTCAATTAGGTAGAAATTGGGACCTTCAAATCCGAAGGAGGTTACTTCCTGATAGAGTCCATCATCATCACGCAGGGGCACACCTTCACCAGCCCCAAGGAGATGGTGGATCTCTGTGCAAATCGACCACGTCACAAATCTAGACGGAAAAAGTACGGGAAGAATTTGCCATCTCCTACAGAAACGGAAGATGCCAAGGAATCTCCGGAGATCCTCAAGAGAGAATCTATCCCAGAGGAGCCATTGGCGAAAGGCTCGGATGAAGCTGTCCCGGATGATTATGTAGTGGGCGGGATCTTACATCATAAGAGGAGCCTCAGTGAGTGCATTGACAATTACGACCAATTCCAGACTCTCCTCTGGTCCTCTTATCCGCCCCTGAAGCATGTCCATGACACTAATCTCCTCCCTGAGGAGCTGAAAGGGAAGCTTCGGGCAAGGGGCGTGATGTACTTTGATGGAGCCGGAGATTTCGGATGTCACGTGCTCTTTAAAGCCTACCCCAAACAACGGGCATTGGAGGACTCTCACCCCATTTATTTGTTTTTGAAATATTACATCCATGCCTTGCCCAATAGTAACATCACGGCCTCTGTCCAGCCTGTGGATGGCTTGCTGGGGAATAATTTCAAGAATCTTGCCCCCACCCGGCATTTCCATTGGAAGGAGAGCATCTTGGAGCTGAATTTCTTGAAGGGGAAAGAGGGCACACATAATCTGGTACAGTTTTGGAAATTTCCCTGGAAAAATTTTATTATTACAGTGGAGTCTCTCCATAACAGCACCCCTTATAACAGCATGTTCTCCATAACGTCATGAAATTCCCAGCACCTTGTACATAGAATACATAATAATTATGTTCTCTATAACAGCATTCCTTTTATAACAGCAAAATTTTGCGTTCCCTTGGATGCTGTTATAGAGAGACTCCACTGTAATTAGGCTAAAACACACAGAGATAAAGATTGTGGGATTTTTTTTAAATTTTAGGTGGAGATTAGTATACAAAATATTCAGCCTGGAGAATTTTTTTTGGTGGACAAGATGGTCATGGCACGTGCGGAAGGATTTGAAGCTGTCCTGGAAAGGATACAGGACTGTCTCTTGTGATTAATATTTCCTGGAGAACATTTATTTTTTTCACAACTCTAAAGTATCTCTTTATTTCCTCCCGCGTATCCGAAATGCATATGTCGATATGTCAGTCAACGCGTTTCTCAATCCATATGTGATGCATTCGAATTTTAAAAATTATATGCATGGAGTTCTGCTGTAGAACCAGAAATCATTATGTCGTTATGAACATAATTATTAAAAATTATGGTGGCGTTAAACGTATTAAACTATTTTGAATCCAGACTATGATAAAATAAAATAAGATCCACGGCAGGAAAGATGTAATTTGACCGCAAAAGACAAAAATATGTGGGAAAATAAAAAATCCGATTATAAAAATAGGAATAAGACAATTAATACAATTACAATAAAAAGCCATAATTGAGGATATCCTCTAGATATTTACAGCCACCAATCGAGCTCCTTATTCGTTACTTTTACTTTCACGTCGAACTTGAAATCGTTAAAATTTTCATATAAATTAAAACAAAATTTAGAAAAAATTTAAATATTAAATAAAAATTTAAATAAAAATTTAAATAAAAACGATTTTGTTTAAATTAAAAAATTTGAACAAAACAAGTTCCAAATTCAGAGAAAATTGTAATTATATAGGCTATCCAGAAATGAATTCAAAATAGAACTTACAATTGAACCTCGTGACTACAATTGCGACGCCATTTTTTAATACATGATTCATTACTATGCATATCGTCGTTTAAGTATCAAAACTAACCAAGTGATATGTAATCCTTATGTACGATAGTCAACTTTGACACTTAAGCGACAATATGCATATCGAGTTTCTTCTAGCTAAAATAACAAAAAAACTCAAAAATAGCTTACAACATAGTTGGAAGCAATAAAATAAGCCAAGCTAAATTTATTACTTGAAATTTTTCCAATATAGAAATTGCATCAGGAAACTCCTCATTGAACTTGGTCTTTGATTGAGTTAAAAATACTCAACAATGTACATAAGCGAGTATAGTTGATAAATTTCGAGTATCTTCAAAAATCCGAATTGTCAAGTACAAGTTGTACAATCATCTAGCTAAATTTTCGAACTTGAAATTAAAAACTAAATTCATGCCCACAGATTGAACTTGAACCAATGAGAAACTCTAATTACCAATCGAATGCTGCGTTAATGCTATGCAAATGCAGATTGTCAATTTCTTAAAGATTTACTTATTTTCATGCTCCCCTTGATACGTAATGAGCAAGTGCCAATCAAATAGTATAGAATAAAAAATGCGAGATTTGCAGCCTGATGCCTGCCCAATTACCAATTATCATTTTTTTTCTATCTTGTTTTTCCCCTCCAAATGGCGTTCGTCCAGCTCTTGTCCCATGGAATGATTTGATAGACAGAATAAGGAAATATTCTTTTGAAATAAATACGGTGCTAATTGGAGTTGGCGGTGCGTGAATAAAATACGCATTTTCCTTCCAACGTGGAGGGTCAACGAAAATGCAGTTGTACAACGTGTTTTTGGACCAGAATGGAAACGTTATTTTTTCCTTCTTTGTGTACATATAAGGGAGGGCGTCCAAGAAAAAAAATCACACCAAGACCTTCGACTTTTGAAAGGGACAAGGCGAGAGTGTGAGGGGAAGATAAAAGGCATTCAGATGTGGATTTGATGACGTTAACAAAATGTGGGTCCCCACAGACAAGCATGACAAACATATTGAATTACGTTGGGGAAGGGTGAAAAAGGCTGTTATACTATCTAACTCACGAGATGTGGATTTTTACTATTTGATCTCTTCCTTCCAGAGGTTACCATAATTTTCCACTACAACTGATTCCACGATGTCTGACGCGGATTGTGATCTCCTATCTATCTACAAATTCCTGTCTGAAGGCGTTAGTCATGAGAATACGAGAGAAAAATATATTTTTCTTCCCCCAAAAATCAAAAATTTGTGCAATAAGTAAAAAAAAAGAACAAGAAAGCGCTTGACCCCGGAGAAGCATACGGGACAGTTCATCCTTCTAGGAATTGGGCCAATGTAATTTATGGAGATAAATCACGGAGGAAAATGTCGTGGGATGATCGATTTCTTTGAAAGGGCGTAAGCAAAATGGTTTTGCGAAATGAAAGCGAAAAATAGCTTTTTTGTATAAAAGCATCAGGATTTCCTCCCTTCTGGCCACAGACAATATCTGGATATTTGCCAAGAATTTTATTACACTTTTTATAAGCTCTGATTTTTTAAATCATTTTTTCTTAATATCAAGCACTGTATAATCACTGTCTTCCTTTGCTACTGGAAATGCATTTTTGGAAGCTTTTCTCCATCAAAAAAATTATTTTCTCAACATGAATAAACTGGTATGTAAGCGTTTTTTTAAGTTTGTGTTTTTTTTGTAGGATGTTTTCAAAAAAGTTTTGTCTGGAATTTTCTCTTATTTTTAATTTTTTGTCATAGACATTCACGCTGAAAGGATTCTAGCACAAAATCCGTTTGTCTATAATAATTAAATTTTAATTTCACATTTAAGTTCGTATTTTGGGTTTAACTTTTTATTCCGCATTTAATTTTCTATTTTTCATTTAATTTTATCTTTCCTGGTTAATTTTACATTTAAATATTTACTTTAATCAAATTTTTTGTTTCGCATTTAATTGTGTATTATACATTTATTTTTTAATTTCGTGTTTTACTCTTTATTTCGCATTTACTAATTTTTTATTTTGCGTTTAGCTCCTTATTGTGCATTTAATTTTTTTGTTCAGTTTTGTCTTTTCTGCATAACTTTACATGAAATTATCAACTTTAAATTAATTTTTTTATTTCGCATTAAATTGTTTATTTTAAACTTTGAATGTTTTATTTTGAATGTATGTAATTTTCATTCACTGCTTTCCTCTTGTGCAGACAACAGCGCACATTAATCAGCATTTGTATTAATTGCTAATTTCCAATTTTTTTTTTTATTGCAGGTACTCGTTACTATGCTAATGGCCCTGGTGCTCTCCTCTCAAGCCCTGCCATTGATCTTCCCTCCAGTGTCCGCCCTGACCTCAAACCGCCAGGTTGACACCCCGGCAACCCCGGCTCCCCCGCCCCGCCGGCACCTCCTCCCACCCGTGGCATTTGCTCCTGTCTTCGGCTTGGTAAATAAACACACATTTATTATTATTATTATTTTAACAATAAAATCCTTGGAAAATTTTTCCAGTCATTTTTTTATATATTTTTTTCTCACGCGCCAATCACATTTCCCAAAAATACCAGCTAAAGGTTATGACCAAAGACCTTCTGACAAATTATAGAATTATATACTAATAACCATATATGCTATTACAGGTGTATATGCCACCCGCGTACCAGATGAACTCTTTCAGAATGACGCGGGAGGACGACGACACAGATGACAGCAATTAATCTACATGTACAAGTATCTAATCTACATATATTTTTTAAAGACCGAACCAACCCTTTTACTGGACTTTCGAAATGGATTTTTTTGCCATCCAAGTATTCCTTCCCCTATATCGCAGAATTTCCTGTATATCCATGTACATATATAGATAATATGTAATTATGCATACGTATTTTTTACACAATTACTTATTTCCAATTCTGGCCCGAGAGGGAGAATCCTACACTAATACAAATATGTGTGTAGAGGGCTAGTGATTTATTTAATTTTATATTTAAATCCCTTCAAGATGCTACGAGAGGGTGCGGGTACACTGGTATATTTGTATATATACCAGATAATACACGTATGTATACATATATTCAGATCATACATATGTACGAATTGGACTTTTTGGTACAAAATAAATAGATACAATTCAAACGAAGAAATATTTTTTTTCTGAATTCCGACGCCATTCCAAGCATTTTTTACTCATATCCATGGAATCTAAAAGGTAAAGCTATACATTTTACAATCCAATCCTATTTTGAGCGTCAGACAAGACTGAAAGCCTATACCATATTGTCTCATATATATCGTTACTTTTAACAAAAAAAATGTACACATCACCTAATTAAAAAACTCAAAAGATTGTAATGGCGAAAATTACATTTTATATATTGTTACAAATTTTTCCTATAACCTTCAACTTCTCAAAAAGGTATCAAAGAACACACCAATGCACAAAGTTTTCTGAAAAAATATCCATTTGGAAAGATGTAGACTTAAACTATCTTGGAACTATGCCCCTTAATACATATGACTAAAAGCACATAAAATTATTTTGATGCAAATGTCCACTCAGTTAAAAATGCAAATGCCCAATCAGATAAAAATGCAAGGTACAATTTTTTTTTTTTGCTTTTCGTTCATTTTTTATTATTACAAATCACAATGAATTCCGAATTACATGGCAAGAGACAAATTTTTCATTGACAAAAAAAACGTTGTCACATTACCAAATAAATTTTTCGATCACAAAGGTTACTCCAGGCTCTTGAAATGGAATTATTTACCGTAGGCGTAGGCACCATGGTAAGCGACGGCGGGAGCGGCGTGGTAAGCGACGGCGGGAGCGGCATGGTAAGCCACGGCGGGAGCGGCCACAGCCAAAGGAGCATGATGGTAAGCCAAAGGAGAGGCATAAGCTCCAACAACACCACGGGCATAACGGAGATGGGCGCCATAGTGGGCAGCGGCGAAAGGAGCGGCACGGACGATTCCGGTGCTGTGAGACACGGCGACTGGGTGGGCGGCGTAGGCCAAAGGAGCGGCGTGAGCAACTGGGCCGGCGTAAGCTCCATAGACACCACGGGCATAACGGAGATGGGCACCATAGTGGGCGGCGTAGGGAGCGGCACGGACGATTCCGGTGCTATGAGACACGGCGACGGGGTGGGCGGCGTAGGCCAAAGGAGCGGCGTGGGCAACTGGGGCGGCGTAAGCTCCATAGACACCACGGGCATAACGGAGGTGGGCGCCATAGTGGGCGGCGTAGGGAGCGGCACGGACGATTCCGGAGCTGTAGGACACGGCGGCGGGGTGGGCCACAGCGTAGGCTGGGGCGGCGTAGCCCACGGCGGGGGCGATCAAGTTTCCGGCGTTGGCGACGGCCACGAGGGCGACAACGAAAACAGCGACGGCCTGTATTTCAAAAATAAAAATAACATTCCCCTTTAAAAAAATGTCTCAAATTATACACTTTAAATCTAACTACAAATTTGTAACGTATTTTTGAGTTTTGGCAAGGTAAATGGCTCGGAAAAGCTCTTAGAAAATTTCAAAATATGAAACAAAATTTGCAAAAAAAGAGAATTGAAAGGGCAAATGGCGTTAAGCTCTCGGAAAATTTCAAAGTACGAAACAAATATTTTTTTTTTAAAGTATTGAAATGGTAAATGACGTTGAGCTCTCAGAAAATTTCAGAATATGAAACAAAAGTTTTGAACAAAAAATATTGTTGAAAAAGAAAACTCACGGAATTCATTTTGAATTGGAGTTTTTGGGAGGTTTGATCTTGCGACTGCAAACAAAGAATTGAAGAGAGAGATTGATGTTTGATTCAGCCCAGTCCTTCCCCTTTTATACCAACAATAGAAGGGAATCGAATAAAAAAGGATTTTTTTAACCTTTTTGATTCCATAATTGTAATTAAAGAGTCAAACTGTTAATCATAAAAAAAATTGGTATACGTATCTGCGCTAACGAACTTCAATATCATTTTTTTTTTTGTCTTTGCCAAACCTATTTCTCTTGAACAAACCACCTTCGATTTCTCCCTTCCTAGTAGCCGCAAACGTGTGAACGTACGCATTTCTCTATAAAGGTACAATGTAAGTAGCTTTTTTGTTGCTGTCCCATTACTTATAAATATGAATGCCTGTATACCGCTGCTGTCTGTCAGCAATCCCTTTTCTCCCCCTGGATAGCCTTTTGCCACACAATTAAGGGTAAATTTTTTTTTGTGGCTTTTCTATATATAATGCGTATATATTTGAACGTTACATGGAGTATCAGGGGGCTTTTTCATTATCAAGATCAAGGAGTGCTTAACCATTGTCTTATTTTTTTATCCCTTCCACCATTATATTATATACCTTTTGTCCATACTTGCCGTTTCCGTACAAATGTTTAGGGGGGATTTTTTTTATTTATTTAATCCCCCTGCAAGAGGGAGAACTTAGAGGGGAAAAAAATAAGACCAGATTTCAAGGAACTAGAATGGTTGTCAAAATAAATCATAAAAATGCAAGTGAACAGTTGTTTGAGGTTTTTGTGCTATTTTTTACGAAAGTAAATCTGTATCAAAGCCGTTATGTATGAGGAGTGTTTTATTCTTAGCGCTAAGCAAAATGGGGCGGTTCAATGATTGTACAGGAATCTGAGGCTGTAATCTGGGACAGTGGGAACAATGATAATTGAAGGACGTCTGGAGAGGAAAAAGAAGGAATACGATTGAAATAGCAGTTTTGTCTGTAGAAATAAATACTATCCAGACTTCCTGTTTGGCTTTTTCACTATAATTACAAATTACAAAGCTCTTCACCCGTGAGAGCATCTTTAGTAATTAACGCTAACAAAATAAAAAAGAAATAATAATAAATTTCCCGTCTTTGTTTTGTAATTTTTTTTATTGTTTCAGCGAAATTCAAGCGAAGTGAATAAAAATTTCATGGGATTTCCATTGGCAATTGTTTCGGTTTGAAAATCTTATCGTAAGCCTAATTTTATTTTTGGGGTATCTCCAAAATATTCAAAATCATTTTACACAGGGATTTAGATATTATGATATAAATATTACATAACATACGTATGTTATATTTTACTGGCATGCAGTATTTTGACATCCGTTGAGGAAGAACAATTTGAAATAAATTTTTTGAAAGCTTTTAAAAATAAATATATTTTATTTAACACCGTAATTACCGATTATACAGCACATACAAGCTTTAAATATTTATATTTACATATTTTGAATACATATTATCACATAATATTTATGGGATTAGTGCACATTTTCCTATTACAATATTTATCGGCTCTTTTGTCTCCCATATACATATGAAGTTTCTTCAATATACATATTGACGAATTAATTTGGCTTCTCTTTAACAACAGTAGCTAGAATTTTTTTCATATCACTTAACATTGTACAAACTACAACTAACGAATGTCACGCATTATTTGTAATATGTATTTGTCAAAACTTTGTGAATTACAGTTAATGCCGATTAACCTCCAGCTAAAAACCTTGTCGGATTTTAGCGAATCACTGCTTAAATCTCCTAGATTTAGACTGGTATTAACTTTACCGGCAAAACAATATAAATCTACTCGCAGTAAAACAAAATTTTATCAACTTTATTGCAAAACCAAAAGGTATTACCAGTCAGCTATTCCAAGATCAATTAGATACCTTTCAAAAGGTCTGCAGCAACAACATTACAAGTTATCGACGTATGTAGATATAGATACTAATATCTCTTAATTTGTAATGATATATAATTTGTATGTATATTTATATTGTAAATGAATGCTGATTATCTTCAATACTATGCCCGTGTGTTAACCAAGCGCAAGTTATATGGCTTAGTGCTATGTATGGCTTGAGAGCAATAACCCTTATTATTATTATATAACTATATTGACTTATAGGTAAGTAATACATCAACTATGATTGATCGATTTTGGCAAAAAGCCTAATCGATTTTAGCATAATGCCAAATCGATTTTGGCAAAAAGCCTATTCGCTTTTAGCATAATGCCTAATCGATTTTGGCAAAAAGCCTATTCGCTTTTAGCATAATGCCTAATCGATTTTGGCAAAAAGCCTATTCGCTTCTTTCCAAAAGGCCTAATCGATTTTGGCAAAAATCATAAAATCAGTTTTGAAAATAAAACTAAATGGTTGTCCAGAATAATACCATTTATCTCCCCATCCAAATGATCCGAGTTCATAATGGCCGTTTGAAGGAGGATAATCTCATTCGAGAGCCCCATCTCCAATAGGTGGGAGGAAAAAGAGAAAATGGATCCACACACTAATTTCTGGGATTTTTCTCTCCATGACAATTTTCTGTTCCTCGTCATAAAAAAAGCATAGCCGGTAGCGGAAGCTAGGATAGACGTCAAAATGAGCCCCCAAACCAGGACCTGGAAGGGAAAAAAATAAATGTCAAGGCCTGCTCTGGCCTTTGTCACACCGTCACAAGTGATAAATCGTAGCAAGCCATATTCCCCTACAATATAACTTCCCTCGAATGTTATATCAAACCCTGCATATAATGACGAGACCATGGCCTGTGCATCAATATTGATGAAGCCAATCGGTAGACGGTAATAGGGGTCGCTCATCAAAGGTTTTTTGTTCGATTTGTTCTGCTCTGAATGCAAGTAGGAATCCATTCTTAATTCAGATTCCAACATTAGGTTCCGCCAAAATTGCGATGGCCTTACGGCAAGGTTTGGTGTGCTTCCCATACTGGACATCAAATGCACGAATGGCCTAGGCCGCGCCTCCATTGCCTTACTCTCCGCCCAGAACATTCCCCGAAGACATTCCAGGACGGTGGAACAATTTATTTTGAGGGACAGCGATATTTGGGAAGTCGATATTTTCCTTGCCAACCCACAAATGAAACCCATCCACGAAGTGCGCTGACTCCTTAGGCAGGTCATAATAGAAGAGGAAATTTCGGGTATACCGACTACATATTTTTGACTCAAACATTAAGTCCGAAGGACGTTGGTGGAGACTCCAGGGAACCAAATGGATGAGGATAGTTTGAAAGACGATTTTGCAACCTCCTGATCGGGACTCGCAGAGACTTTCCAGGATAATTTGTTGGACATGATCTCGTGTGGGACAATCATCCGGAACCAGGATATTCACCGCAACTCGGCATCTCTCAATCGCTGAATGAGGCTTCCGTGTGAAGCGCCACAATGGTACGGTGAAAATTTGGTCGGGATTGCCTTCAACATTTGAAATAATACCCGGCTGTCTCTGCTTTATCTCAAACGGCAACAATAATCGGTTGTAGTTTGGATGAAAATGACTCACGAACAGGTGGATATAACATGGTTTATAGGCGTTGATGATGGGAGATATCGGCAAGGTCCGGAATAATCCCGTGAAGTTGGGAACACTGGTGATGTTGACAAAGAGGAATCCCCCAGCAAGGAGCAATAAGTACGGTGTGATATTCATTTTTTATTGTTTTCTTCCACAAAATGAAAGTAATTCTTTTATACAACCACAATGGGTCCAGGATTTTGGCTTTCTGATGGGACTTTCTTAGGATTATCTTTGTGCGTTGAACACATTCATGCCTACGACAGCGACTGATCCACTCTTGTATTCGTATGTGTACCTTTCTATGAGGATTTCTTACCAATACGTGTCCATTTGTCATTCGAAATGTTCTCAGTAGGGATGGAAACGATCCGATTTGATCCAAAAATTTTGGTTCGATTCGTTGCAAAGCCCGAATCGGATCGAAATTTGCAATTCGATCCGATTCATGATGCAAATGATTCGATTGGGTTCAATTCAAGCATTGAACTGCATCATGATTCAAACGATCCAAAAAAATATTATTGCGACACATTTTGTTTTAAGCATATAATGAAGTCACTGTTTCGCCACTTTTAATAAATGTAAAGTAACCATGATATAATGAGCGCGTTGCTAAATTCAGTAACCATTTAGAAATCTATAGCAATTAGATTAGCAACGTCCAGTAACTCCAATGTTAAGTCCAATTACTGTTGTTGTCAAATTTGATCTAGTCCGAAAATTATTTTAGAAATCTAGTCAAAAACTGAATTTAACAACACGGCCAATATTTACCGTTGATTTAAATTTGCTGCAATATTTTGATGGTTACTGCTCTGCTTTAGAAGAATATTCAAAAAAATGTTGTGCTAAATAATGGGTCGAATGAATCCAATTTTAGTTAAATATTATGATCCGATTTACGTCTTGAATTGAATTCTTTGATTCGATTCACGGTTTCGAATCGAATCAAATTTTCAAGTATTTAAATTAAATTGAATCGAATTAAGTAAAAAAAAATCCGATTCATTTAATTTAATCGTTGACATCCCTATTCTTCACAGATTGGGTGTTTTCGAAGCACACAAAAGCGTATTAAAATCGATGAATAACACGGTGTGGCTTTTTCAGCTTTTTCAAGTGTTATCATAAGATCAGATTGAAACTACAGAAATTAAAAAACCTGTAACATATTGGAATGGAGCAATGTAAACAACAGGCAAGTACTGTAGATTCTCTTTATAACGACACTGAATTGAAGGACACAAAATGTTCTTACGGGCAAATGCTGTTCTATAGAACATTGAATATCATCGTTTAAGTATCAAAACTTGAAACTTTGAAGTAATTTTCAAACTAACAATCCTAAGGAAATCATGGCTTGGTAAATGTGCATTCGAAACAAGAAAAAATACTCAAATTCCGTATAAAAGACGGAAAGAGTCCCGACAAATTAAAAAACGCACTTCTTGTGTTTATTTTAAAAAACGAGTCATTCGATTTGAGTACATAATATTAATATTAAAATTAATATTAAAAGCAAAAATTTTCACTTGGTCTGTTCCAAAGAAGAAGTGACAGTAATAATAGTTTCCGTGGAGCTACCATCCACCGAGGAATTTTTGGACTCCCTTCCATCCCTTTCTCCAGGAATCTCATTCCACGGCTGAACCTCACCGGAGCCAAATATGGCGTACACCACAAATCCCACAAAATAAATGGCCGTCGCAATGTAAAATATTATGTGCCAGCGCTCCAGACTTTGCTATACAAAAATAAATTTCCATCATAAGTATAACTCAATTACAAATTTCCCTTCTATATATGTACATTTAGAAATTTATACAATATTATGTTAGCATTCGATGTATATTTACATTTCCATTCGTCAAAGACCCTGCAATGAGCGGCGCCAGCCAGCCCGGGAGCGTTGCAAAGGCATTGGCCATCCCCAGGAGTGTCCCAGCATAATTCGGGGCGATGTCAATATGATTCGTGAGGTACGCCGAGTACTTCGCTCCGGAGAAGCCGATGGCAATCGTCAGTAAAATTACCGTTGCCAATGCATTGCAGCCCACAAATGTCACGGCCGTGATACAAATTCCGGGGAGGATAAGGCCTAACAAGTCAAAAAGTCAAAAAAAAAAAATCAGCAAGTTGATACAGAATAATTTTGTTCCAGAATAACTGACCCCAATAAATAGCCTGTTGATATAAGGTACACTTGTCTCTGACTATAACAGCTCTCTATAAAAAAATCAAGATTTATCCTGTAAATAAATACATTCAAGACTTTTCCTATAAAGCCAAGACATTCCCTATAAAATCGAGTTTATTTCTATAAAATCATATATTTTCCTCCCCCTGGACTGGACACATTTATCTCACTATACTATAACAGCATTACAGCATTTGATTTCTGTTCTACAACAACATCAGCGCCAAAATCAAATACCTCATCACCCCTTCAGCACTTCCTCATTTCCTCTATTCTATACCATTGTATTACTCTTAAAAACCTGCCAATTTCAGAAAAATTGCGTAACTATTAATATAATTTGTTAAATTATCAGAATTATACCTGAAATTAGTCTTGTATAGGTATAATTAATATAAATTTATATTTTTTTACGCAGTTTTCTATATGACAGTATGTTTAGCTATATACAACGACACAGTTTCAAGTGCAAACAGAGTCGTGTCGTAATTTCATAATTACACCGTCCAAAAGCAAAGGCCTCATAAAAAAAGAAGAAGAAGAGAGAAAGAAACCGAGAGAAAAAAAGAGAGCAGGAGAGAGAGAGAAAGAAACCGAGAGAAAAAAAGAGAGCAGGAGAGAGAGAGAAAGAAACCGAGAGAAAAAAAGAGAGCAGGA
>JAQGBT010002492.1:0-23799 GCA_034698585.1 Disparrhopalites patrizii | reverse complement strand
TTTTATATATTTGGTGATTACCCAAGATGGTGCATCTGTGAAAAAAATATCAGCTCCAAACGCGTTTTACATGTGGCGTACCTTACTTGTGAGTCCTCAATACAAACCCGTGCATATGACCCAGAGTATTTGAGAATGAGCATCTCTCTCCCTGCAGAAAGGTCCAAGACTTTGGGAAGACAGACGAGCTAGAGCGGTTGGGAAGAGTGGAGCACGTGCACTCACTTTCTCTCCTATCTTTCAGAATGGTGCTTCTCACTAGTTCAGTCCGCAACTGCTACCATTAAGAAGGAAAAGGAGGAAAGGGAGAGAGAAAAAAAGTTACCTTTTTAATAACCACCACCACCACTCGTTCTCACAGTAGCCCAGTCTCTCAGTTCAATTTTTTCCCATTTTTTTTCCGTCTTCGTTTCATTTTCCAGTGCTTCGATCTTATTCTTCATCTTATTTCAAAATCTTTCTAATTCGTTTCGCCACTCAATGTATTCATCAGATTAATCCGGGGAGGAAAAAAAAATACTACTACCATTACTGCTACTACTACTACAATTTTCAAAATATTAACAACCAAAATTGCTACGACTTCAACAAGGAAAAAAAATAAAGTGTGTGGAAATATATTTATTTTTGTGAGTGTTTGTGCGTGTGTGGGTGTGACACAGAAAAAAAACCCAAGAAGCTACCTTTTCACCGGGAGAGAGAAGAAGAGGATTTATTTTTCGGGAGAAAAATAAAAAAAAATAAAAAAGATCTTGTTTTTTCCCTGGCTTCTTCTTCCTCCTTCGCATTCATCATTCTCTTCGTGTTCTTCATTTTCTTCTTCTGCTTCATCAACGCCTTTGTTTTCATTTCAATTTTAGTCTCTCCCAATTCATCTCCTCTTCTTCTGGAATATCCCCTTCGGTGAAGCGCCCTTTATATATTTTGATTTATAAGGACCCTTTTCTCCTTTTCCTACTCAGATAATTTTTTTTCTCCCTAATCCTTCTTCTTCTTCCTTCAAATCCTCCTCCTTTTTGTTCTATTTTTTCCCCCTTTTTTTCTTCAAAACCATTTTTATATATTTTCATTCCTTTGTTGATTGCCCAAAGTGGTAAACTTCGTGGTCCTGGCCATCTTCGTGGTTCTTCTTAGGACGACGACGGCCCCTTCCATCAACGTCTTCATCCACATCCTCGGCATCGGGATCGACAGGAACGAGTCCAAATATCATGGAGGAAGGCAGAGAGACTTTGACTCACGGCCGACGCTTTCCTCCTCTCCATCATCATCATGATGACCCCCACAACGGACGTAGTAGCTCGGTACTCTCGCTACAATTGTGAGACAAGCCACTCGAGTGTTCCTCCCCAAGTCTGTGACACATCTCTCAATGACGCCAACTGTATTCAGCCGCATTCTTGCAAGAATGTACGTACTTGCGTACGTTATGCTGTCTTATGTCCTTCTGCTCAAATCTACAACTTTTCCTGGAGTGTAAGTACCCCTTTTATTTATTTTTTATTTTAATTTTAAATTAAATTAGTACATACATGTTACGTACGTTTTTTTTTAAAAAAAAAGCTACATACATTCTCAGAAGATATATCTCAAAAAGAAATTTATAAAAGAGATATTTGGAAAGATGTGTGTGTGTGTCTCCCAATTTTGGGTAGGAATGTGTGTACCAAAGCTCTGGGTACACAGAACGGAAAATGTGTAAGGAAATAATTATCCAATTTTTTTGTCACCCTTCTGACAGACATAGTAGAGGCGGGGGAAAATAGAAGAATCACTTTGAAAAATCTTTTAATTTTTTTTTCTGGTTCACATTATTTGGTGCAGTAGTAGTATGGGAAGGATTTTTTACTACTGCAAACTGGAAGGTATACACTTGACTCCATGTGCATAGAGGGCTCATTACCCACTCACTCACTCCAGAAAACTTGACGATGGTAGAGAGCTCTTGATATTTTCCTATCCCTACGCTATTGTCGTGTGTACGGTGAGGGAGAGAGAGAGAGGGAGATGGAGAGTGTACAGAGAAGGAGAGGAGAAGGACCTTGAAAAAAAAACATTTTCCCTCCTCCTCCCTCTCTCCCCTCTTTCTCCCACACTCCTATTGACTTTCTCCCTATACTTCATCTTCTTCTCCTTCTTTTTATTATTAACCACAACAAGAGCAGCAAGTACAACAAGAAGAGCAAAGAAGAAGCTCTTGTATTGTATAGTCTCTGCATCAAAAAAAAAAGGAAAAAAAAGTTTCACAGTTGGAAATACAACGAGGGCTTTTCTCAACTCTCCACAAAATAAATAATGCAAACTTTTAACTCGACAACAATAAGAGCCGTGAAGAGAAAATTCCTTCCCATGGAATAATTGTGTACACAAGAGGGAGGGAGAGGGGGAGGATAAGGATGAGAAAGGATCCATGAATAGATTCTGGCCTCCGTCCGTGTGTGTAGTATGTAATGCTCTCTTTTACGAAAGAATAAAACCTAGGACGGAGTAGTAATTGCTTTTTCCTGGAAAATCCCTTTCATTCAGACTTTCATTAAGAACTACCGCAGGAGCAACTTCTTTTTCATTGACAAAAAAAAAGGATGTATATATATATGTGTGAATGTGGTAGGTGTAAATAGAAGCAGGAGAGAGAGAGGGAAGTATCAATAAGAGAAACGAATCAATTACAAAGAGAGAGAAAGGATACAAGAGTGCAATAAATGTTGCTTACATTGGTTTTTTTCTTGTCTGCCCGTAGATTATCATTTATTACGCCAGTAGTCACTTATGTACATGGACGTGCTGCAGTACTAAATCCTTACTTTGCCCAGTCAGGGATAGCAAAAAGAGGAAGATGGACTAGAAGGGGTACAAGAGAAAGGGAAAAAATTCTCCTTTCCTCCCTTTTGGATAATGAATTTGCAATGTGTCATTTCTCTTCTTCTTCTTCTTTTTCGTCTTTTCCTGCCACACCAACTATTATACTAGGGCTACCATTTCCTACTACCGCAAAAAAAAGGTCCTACGTACGACGGTAGACAGGAGTCTTATGGTAGAACCTGAGAATGGGCAAGTGTGAGGCAAAGTTAAATAGACGAATGTCTGCATAGATAAGGCCGATCGTGTAAATGAGCTCGCGTGTTCCCCGTCTCTCTCTCCTTTCTTTTTCTTTACCCACAACTCTGTTGATCTCTCTCTCTCTCCCTCAGTCACTTTCTCCGGCTCTGAATTTCCCACATTCTTCCTCTGTCCCTCATGCCATGAGCCCCTCCTGCCGTTGGTAAAGAAAAATCAAGACGATAGGGAGAAGCCAGGACTATCTGAGAGTACCCAGCATGATTTTCCTCCTTGAGAGCATGAAAAATTAATGCACACGCTGTTATTTGGGTCAAGCAAATATAAATTGCCCATTAGCTCGGATCGCATCACCCTTCCTTTACAAGCTGGTAATGTACATACGTAAATATAACAAATGCACAAGTACTGAGTGAGTGAGAGGGGAGGCCGTCAGACAAAGACGGACCAAGGTAGGGGAGATGGAGAAAGTACTAGCAAAAGACGTAGAGAGAGAGAGAGAAAAACTAAAAAAGGAGAAATGTATACAGAAGAGGGAGATACACAAAACATTTATGGGAAACAAAGCAAAACAGAGAAATTAAAATATAAGAGGGAAAGAGAGAAATTAAAATAGAAGCGACAGTGAAATAGACATGGAAGGAAGAAAGTGAAAAATACCAAATCAAGAAAAAAAGACAGTATTAAAAAAGAAGAGGGAAAAAGAGAAAGTAAATTGGATAGATTCATATAATATAGAGAGAGCAATGAAAATAGAAATGCAAAAGCAACAAAGAAAAGGGCGAAATCAATAAAGCATATGAAGTGAAAAAGTACCAAAAAGGCGAGAACCACAGATACATAAACAAGGGTTGAGTAAATATATACAGACCAAAAGAAAGCATACAGAAAAGAAAAATAAGGACAAGAGAGAAATAAATAGCGGTAAAGAAACAAAATTAAAGCAAGAAGCACGAAAGAAAGTACAGAATAGAATAAGGAAAAGAGGAAACGAAATCAAGAAAACAGAGACAAATATAGATAAACATTAGAGAAAAATAAAGCAGGCAACATCGGAAAACTACAGAAAAAAAATATAGACTTAACTGAGATACAAATAAAGCCATTGACACTGAAAAGAATGAAGAACAGACGAAACGAAATAAAAAGGAAAAGAAAACAATAGCAAAACAATTACATTCAGGAGACAAAGGGCCAGTAAAACCAGGAACACAGAAAATATATACTATGATAAAGAATAAAGGCAGCAAATTAAAGATAAGAGGAAACATGTACATAAAAAATAGAAAGGAAAGGAGACAAATCAATTTAGAAAGGAGACAATAAATACAGAAACGAGAAATAAATACAGAAACGAGACAAATAAATACAGAAACAACGAGAAATAAATACAAAAACAACGAGAAATAAATACAGAAAAGAGACAAATACGAGTAGAGACCGAACAGAGACAAATAAACACAGAAACAGCGAGAAATAAATACAGAAAAGAGACAAATACGAGTAGAGACCGAACAGAGACAAATAAATACAGAAAAGAGTGCAACAAATACAAAAACGAAGAGAGAAATAAATACAAAAAAGAACGAGAAATAAGTATAGAAAAGTATAGAAACTAAACACAAAATACATAAAGGACGAGACATAAATAAAAAA
The DNA here is from genome assembly GCA_034698585.1 of Disparrhopalites patrizii. Classification (NCBI taxonomy): domain Eukaryota; kingdom Metazoa; phylum Arthropoda; class Collembola; order Symphypleona; family Sminthuridae; genus Disparrhopalites; species Disparrhopalites patrizii. The sequence continues at coordinate 19,086 of JAQGBT010002492.1, read as the reverse complement.
ATAAAAGAGAGATAAGCACGAAATACATAAAGAACGAGAAATAAAGAAAGAAGTAGAAAATAGCGATATAAATACAGACAATTGAGAAAAATAAATACAGAATTAGTAGAGAGATGTATAAATGCAGGCACGAGAGTAAAATAAATACAGAAAAGAGAGAGAAACAAATACGGAAAAGAGAGAGAAATAAATACAAACAGGAGAGAGAAATAAATGCAGAAAATAGGGAGAAATAAATGCAGAAAATAGGGAGAAATAAATGCAGAAAAGAGGGAGAAATAAATGCAGAAAAGAGGGAGAAATAAATGCAGAAAAGAGGGAGAAATAAATGAAGAAAAGAGGAAGAAATAAATATGGACAAAATAAGAGTGACAAATAAATGCAGAAAAGAGGGCAAAATAAATACAGACAAATAAAGAGAGAGAAATAAATGCAGAAAAGAGGGCGAAATAAATACAGACAAATAAAGAGAGGCAAATAGAGGGAAAAACAGAGAGAGATACGTATCAGGGGAAGTAGCATGAGGTTACACAAAATAAGTCAAAGAAAAAAATGCCCCCGAATGAAAACAGAGGAGAAGGAATAAAATACACGGAGTTCACCACGAGGAAGAGAAGCTGCAAGAAAAGGGAGGGGGAGGGAGGAGAATGAGGGGCAGGATTTGATTTCGGGCTCTTTCCTATAGTAACACAGACCAAGAAAAAAAGGGGAAGAATACAGACTTTGAGAGAAAGGAGGGAAAGCGCTCGGGAGGGAGAAAGTCGTGAGAAAGTGAATGGTATTTACTGACAGACTTGCTTTGGAAGTGGGGCGACTCGGAGCAGTGGATGAGAAGAGGGGAAAGTGTGAAAGACAGGATGGCTGTATTGTGTGTACGTCTGTGCTTTCCCCCTGTGCGTGTGTGTTTTGGGAAAGACCGGCTCTCCCAGAAGTCGTTGGACTTTCTCTTTATCCCACTATAGACAAGGGACTAGAGCAGACGTAGAGTTTTTCTTCGATATTTCTCTCTCTCTTTACTCCCGCATGCTGCTGCTGCCTCCCCCTCTTTCTTCTTCGTCTTCCTCCAGTAAAAAAAAAAAAAAGTGAACCGACTCGTGTTCAGCTTTCCAGGGCACTCCCGCAGACGTTATAGTAATACGGGAAGAAAAAGAAGGGGGACATGTACTGGGGAGTTGGAGAAGAAGGATCTCAAGGTATAAGTTCTTGCATGACATACTACTTTTACTTCTGTACTGCCGTCATTCCTTCCTTCTCTCCGGGAGAAAGGAGTCCGTACCTTCTGATGGGTACCACACACAGGGGGCTTTTTCTCCTCTCTTTTCAACACCAGGAGACAGTTCAAAGGGGGAAAAAAGGATGGAGAAAAAAAGGGAGAGACACATATACAAGTATATATAGGGGAGGAGAAGATGAAGATGAAAAAGGGGAAAAATTATGAGGAGAGTAAAAAAAAGAAGAAGAGAGAATATCTTTGCCAATGTTGTTGGAAGCCGAGATGTTGAGAGATGTAGGATGAGGAGATTTGAGAGCATAGGTCACGTAAATTTTGTCCAAGTTAGAGAGTAATGCTTGTGCGAAAAAATTTGGCAAGCACTGAGAATGGTATATGGAGCATAGAGTGTGTCGGAAGGGAAAATCAATACCAGAGAAGCGAGAAGAGAAAACCCGAGTGCGCAGTGTTTGTTCAGGAATATGTCTCTCCTTCTTTTTTTTTCTTTTCCCCTTTCTCTCATCCTTTTACTCCTGTGCTTTATCCCCTTTCCCTTCCAAACTATCCCTATGCCCTCTCCCTCACTCCTTCAAAGGGCCAACGGTTAATAATGGGATAAAATCGGCCTCATTTTTCACTGCCATTTGTTCAAATTTCGAAAGGGGAGTCGTGCAAAAGCCTTTTTTCCCCTCTCCCTTTCCCCCTTCCCTTTTTGTCCTTCCTCCACCTTCTCATCCTCCTTCTCTGTTTGTTCTTTTCCCCTGTCTTTCTACTCCCTTTGTTCACTTTCTCCCTCTCCATCTCTCTCCCTCTTTCTCTCCTTCTCATTCCTCCTTTCTTGTCATACCAGTCATCGTGGTCTTTTGTGGGGGGGGCAAGAAGAGAGAGATGAGTGAGAAATGATTGTGTAACAACACTGTAGGTGTTTACCATTTCGATGGGCTTCCTCACTTTACTTTTTTCTATCTCTCTCTCTCCTTCTCTCTCTCCTTTCCTCCTTCCCTCAACTCTCTTGTGTAGCATTGATCAGTAGGGGAGAGAAAATCAGAATAAACAGGTTTGCACATAGTTGGGGGGGAGCGGGAGAAAGGCTTTCATATAAAGTCCAAGGGCTTTTGCTGGAGCTTTACTTTTTTTTACACACATTGGGGTGGATGTGCTCCAGGAGAAGTAGTAAAACATTGGAGTTTTTTCCTCCCCTCCCCCTCTCTTCTTCCCCTCCCCCTCCGACAACAACCATGATGATGATGATGATGACGGCTCACTGTAACTCTATACAGAGTGTGGGGCAGAATAGCTCTTGACAATCAAGAGCCATCGTCGTTTGCGATGATGCCCCTGCTTTTATTCTTTTGTCTCTCTCTCTTTCTCTCTCTTTCTCTCTCTCCTTGTCTCGCTATCTCTCACTTTCTCTCACTTTCTCTCTCTCCTTGTCTCACTATCTCTCACTTTCTCTCACTTTCTGTCTCTTTCTCTCTCTTTCTCTCTCGTTCTCTCTCTTTCTCTCTCTTTATCCATCTTTCTCTCTTGTTCCCTGTTTCTCTCTCTCCTCAGCCACCCGCCACTGTTGTTGTTGTGGCTGGTGCGGTGGCTCCTGAGCCAGGAGAGGGAGATGAGAGGCGGAGTGTGTATAGATATGCCGTCCGATATTATTAATACGCTCAAGTATCACTTGCTGTACACGTTCTTCCGATCTCTTGATCCCACCCTTTTCTTCCCATGGTCTCCTCACACATTCTCTGTCTCTCACTTTCTCTATCTCTCTCTCTCTCGTTCATTCTCCGAACCAACACCCAATGTCCGTAGGCAAAATGACAAGAACTGTGTGACGACCCTTGTACACTCTTTACCTGAAGTTCCTACTTGTGTATGTGTATGTAAGTGTGTCTGGCGGGTAAAAAATTTCATTACGTTGAAACCTGTTTCACGTTGCGTCTAGTATACACGCGCGTGTGTGTGTGTGGGGGGATACCCGGGGAATATGTGTGTTTGTTTGTGTGTGTGCAAAGTGACTATCAACTCATCTCACTTGACGTGAGGACATGGATGATTGGCATTATGAATTGATGCATCAGGTGAAGGAAACATCTTTCCCTGCACAAACAAACACTTCCCTCTCCTCATCATCTACATGCATTTGGGAATCCTCCTTTTTTTGCACATACTTTTTCGTTCTATCTCATATGTCATGCGTAGCCCTAGGAAAACCCTTTTTTTCTCCCTCCCTCCATATCATTCTCTTTGATTTCTCCCATGATCACCATTTCTTCCCTTGATTCTGCCCATCGCTCTTCCTTTTTTGTTGAACACGTGATTTACTACCACAGAAGGTCTTTCGTAGAAAGAGTGGGTCAATTTCTTGGGCTTTAGCATTCATACAAATGTCCTCTTCTTTCCCCCTCCGTCTTTCTATTGTCCTTTTTTGGTCTTTAAAAGTGAAAGTTTTGTTTGCTCTGGCATTTGTAAAGGATCAGTTTATTTGGCCATGGATTTCCTCTCGGTCACTTTTAGTGGTAGTCTCTCACTTTTGTTCTGACCGTGCGTTATAAGATAAAAATAAAATAGTTGTTGTATAAGGGCTTCCATTTACTTAAGCTGAGAGTTTATACGCGTTTAACTACCTCACCTTCTCAAGTTCCCAATGGTTTTGCTTTCTATCTCTTTCCCCTCTGTCCCTTTCTCTCTCACTGTCTCTCTGTCTCTCTCTCCCAATCATTTCACATTGTTCTCTTCACGCTCCCCGATTATCTCCTTTTATTCCCTAATCCCCTGCACTCATACACACACCTTCCGGGGCCAGTGGGTCTGTTTCTTCTGCTTCGCCCGTTCTTTGGTCAAATTCCTATTTTGTTCATTCTCTCTATCTCTGCTTTACTCTCTCTCTCTTTTTCTCGTTCACGATACCATTTCCCAGTTGTGGCCAGATAATTCCCTCCATTCATTTCCTCTCAGCTCCTATTATTATATTATTCCCAGACAATCCTCCTTATTTGTCCTGGTACACAACCTTCCTTTCAAGAGCTTTTCCCTTTTTTTTCTTCTCCTTCTTCTTCTTCTTTCCACTCTACTTTCCCTCTCCACCTCTTACCATCATCATTTTTTCCCTATCTGGGCCTCTTGTTCTTCCTTTTCCCTTTGTCTCAGAGAAAAATCCGTCCCCCCTCCTTTCCCTTCCATTGTGCCTGTTAATATGCACGTAACAGCCTTTCCCTTTCCCTCAACATTCTTTTCAACTCCCTTCATCTGTCAGGGTGCAATCAAGGCTAGGCAGTCTTGTCGTTTATTATCCTCCTATCTTCCCCCTTCTTTTTTTCCTCAAGTAATTTTCTGGGCTTTTAAAACTTTCCCTTTCATTCCTTATCTGAAACTGGGTAAATGGGATGGGTACGTGGATCCCCGTTTGTAGTTGTTATCCACCCACGTATGAGCCTGTGTGTTGTGGGGGGGGGGCGGGAATATCTATATAAATGGAACAATATTGCCCATTTATCTTTTGAAACCTTTTGATTTTCCTGTCTTAATGCCCTGTAATTAATGTCAAATTAAGTGCGGTATCTGACCATACTTAATTCTGTCCATGCTGTGGCGTAAACAGGTAGCTAAGGATATATGGGGATAGGAGGACTTTTGATATAGTATTAAAATTCCGCCGTATAATATACCAAAATTCAAGCGCCACTGGACCACTCTATGGTGGAGAAAATTAGAAGAGAATAGGGGAATGACAGGATGACAATGATTGGACAAAACTGGCCATATGAAGTACTACTACAACTCTCCAATCTCCGACTTGAAAGCTCAAACATAATAGGCTGGAGGGTGGGAACTCCTACCCTCTCCAAAATCCATTGTTGTTCCCTTTTTTTAGTACGAGAGACTCAAGTGACATTTTACCTACTGGAGTGACAAGTGAGCACAAAGGGAAATTCGGAGAAAAAGTTTTTTCTCCTCTCCTGCAAAAAAAAAGGGTTGAAAACCCACTGACTGAATGACATGGTTATTGTAATTGGAAATCGAATAATTGTCCACAAATAGCTCCTATTTTGGATGAACTGCATGAATGCATGAATTTGCTGGGAGGTAATAATAGCACACATACACATGGAACCAAAAACTCAAGGACATCAATGTAAGTTGAAAAGGAAGGGGATATATAAGAGTTAGTGGCGGGATAGAGAAAGAGAGAGAGAGAGAGAAAGCGACAAAGGGAGTGAAAGAGTGACATGAGAGGAGGGGGGAGAGGGAAATATAAAGGACACAAAAGCCACAAGCACTCAATGGTGTGGTAGCATGTAATTATTACTAACTTGATTATCACATTCATAACCTCCCCTCAATGCAGGTATGGGAAAGGTGAATGAAGGAAATGCATGCGGTATTCAAATAATTAGCATAGGTCATGTGAGAGATACATTTCTATATGGTCGAAACACATGCGGGTAATTCGGGGAACCACATAGATATGCACGTAGGAGGAAGTTTTTTTTTGTCCTCCAATACTTTCCCCCCTCTAACACGAAGGGTGCTGAGTGGCAATCAGGAGAGAGAGCTGACGAGAGGGGGAGGGGGACGAGAGAGGGGAGTTTCCCTTCCTCTTCATTATTATTACGTATACCTCAAATACTGGAGAGTGATGATGGAGTAGAAGGGAAAGTCCGAGAGAGAGAGGCCGAAGGAGAAAGTTGAGAGGATGATAAGAGTGAAAGTCGAGAGAATGGGAGAAAGTGGTTTGGAGAGAAAAAGGGAAAGTATAGGAGAGAGTGTAAGAGCGATACTTATCATCGTCGACCGGGACTGTTACTAATTCAATTACCCTTATTTTGAGGTTTATGCCACTGCTACAACTTCCACCATTGCTCCCTAATCATTGCTTTTGACGTAGACCCAAACTCTCATGCATGAGACGAGACTTTTCTCTCCCGGACTTTCTCTCTTGTCATTCTCTCCTTCACTTCCTCCCTCTCACTCCATCTCCATAAAAGAGACGATAGAATGTAGTGAGTGGTTGAATTCATTTTTATCTAATAATGGTAAATGTGGATAATAATAATAGTAATTAGGAATCCTATTTTATGCAGCCTCTCTTTCTCTCTCTCTGTCCTCCCGCAAAAAAAAAAAGTTGTCACCACGAAGAGTTTTCTTCCATATATGTAATTAGTCGCTTTGCCAGCCGCACCGCGGATCCGAAATGGGGAGGTTTTAATTAGGGGCTGGTGCGGGGGAACGGCGCATTATCTCATCTTCTCGTCCTTTTGTCCAACACTATACTACTTTGATTGCAACTTTTTGAATAGTGGGACGGCATCGTACTTAGTGGGGGCGATAACATTGTCACATTCCCTTACGCATGCACTCATGCATAGGAAATATCCATGGAATGAAAAAGCTTTCCTTTCCTATTGATCCACTCTTTTTTTTTCTCGCTATGTTTTTTTTTTGCTCCCCCCTATTTATTTTTTGCTTGTATTTTTCAGGGGGTTTTTACAATTGCAAATGTAATCATTGTTTCCTATTTTTTCTAGTAGTAAAAAAAATAGGGGGAACCATCGTTATGTATCTTCATTGTTTCCCATTCTACAACATGTAGTACACAAATCTTGAAATTGGTTCCGTTCCTTTTATAGGCCCACTAACTTTAATATCTCGTTGGTTTTCCATGGCAGAGCAGTACCATTGTTCCAAGTTGGTTTTTATACAGATCCACACATTCTCCATTACAATTTGTTGTGTTGGGTTTGGTCCCCCCTAAAAACATTGTTGAAGAAAGTGTTTTCCTGACTGTAAATGTGTTTCAAGTCTTTTATGAGAAATTGTACATGGGAGGGCGGGGGAGCAACAGAAATGGCTCAAGTCATCATGAATGTCATTGGGCTTTTCCTTTTTGTGGGGAGAGTAAATCGCATTCTATTTGTCGTTTGACAAAGTCAAAAACAAAACATGCTCTTTTTCATGCGTGGGACTACCTGACTCAGAAAATGTTTTTTTCCTCCTCGTTCTCTCTTATAAAAAATGTATGGGGTCACCGGAAACAAAGTTATTAAGTCCATAGAAAACGTATTTTGTGCCTGATGTGCTCCAGGAGAAAGTAGGAGGAATTAACCAAATGTGAATTTTCCCAAAAGCTACTGCTCACATGACTGTCTTAATACTGACTCTGGTCCATTTGGTCCGAAATTCCGTGACGTTTCACTGTACAAGTTATCATTACAGAGATGGCTGTAAACGCCTAATTTCTCATTTTACTCCAACATTCATGAGTTTAGCACCAAAAATTTACAGCAATTTTAGTCTTCCTTTCATTTTAAATCTCTGAAATTGACCTGAAATATTTGCGTTAATGAATCAAATGATGGCAAAAATGATTTTTGCCGGACAGCAGGACAAAAAGCAGGACAAAAATGACTTTTGTGGAATTTAAAAATATTCCACAAAAGACCCTTAAATTTCTTTGAAAGTACGGCGATCTCCAGAAAATGGTGCCATATAAAAGAACAGTTAAAATGAAGCGTTTTTCCCCCAGCTTTACACATGTAAAATTATGCTGTTCCTCTATTTACGTGTTAAAACAGTGATGGATATCATGGATATCATATAATTATTGTGGAGGCGAGAAATCAAAACGTTTGAGAGAAAGTCAAAGTGAGAGAGAGAGAAAAAAAAAGAAAGCAAATACACCTGCATATGCATATGAAGTAGTAGGGAAAATAATATAGTTAGATGAAATCTCCGACCGCCTGACAAAGTTCCCACATCGGAAAGGTAAATACATAAAGAGAGGAGGAGGAGAGGGAAAGAGTGGAAGGAAGGGAAAGTAAATAAATAAAGAGCCAATTTGTGAACTATTCCGTAAAGATTGACACATACACGGACTCGATGAATCAAACTTAAATATACAAGGGGAAAAGGGGAGCAGAGGGAAGGATTGAAACTTTCTTCCAGTGTACGGAAAAAAAACTTTTACTTAAGGAAAACTCACACCAACTTACCCTTGCACTCTCACTCACTCACTCACTCAGTCTCCCACTCAAGGGGGCACGGAAGATGGGATGGGAGAAAGCGACAGGAGAAAGTCATTGCAAACAACTTCTCCTTTTTTTCTTGTCAAAGCAAGAGGAAGAGAGTCAAGATATCGGGAGGGAGTTAATTTTTAAAAGAGCAGGAAAAGTATAAAGAACACCTTTGCAAAATGGGATAAATCCTCTAAAAAATATTTTCCCCGTGTAGATTGTTGCAGTTTATATCATAAAAATTATCATGTACGTAATCATAATGTTTCCGTACAGATAGCCATTTTCATGTTCGTAAGGTAGAACCGTAAATTTTAAAATTCATAATATTCTAACACATTTATCAAAATAGGACAAAATAGGATAAACATCAAATGCAAGACAGACAAAGAAATGCAAAATGCAAATTCCTGTAATATTTTGGGAAATTTCTGGACAAAATGCTTGCGTTTTGTTCTGTTTTGGTTATTCCTTTCATGATGATTGTTTCCTCCCCCCCAAATTCCTCCTCCACCCAAAGGAGTTCCAAGTACTTCCCTACTCTTTCACATTGAGTGGGACATAAATAATAAGAATAATGGATAACTCATTGGAAATATAGGGAGAGGCTAGATCAAGAAAAGGGTGGAGGGGAGAGGGGGGCAAAAAAAAACTTATTACCCTGTCAGAGTCTTTAGCCGTGGGAACATATTGGAAGGGAGGACTTAATGGACTTGGACAGGGTTTTTCTCTCTCTTGTCATTGCTAATTTGCAAGACCATTGTTCTACATAGAAAAGCCTGTCTGATTGAATTCGACATGGCAGCATGAATTATTAAGAGCTCTGCACCTGCTTCCTCCACCTTCTCTTTCTCTCTCTCTCTCCGTTCCCCGTCCAGTCTCTCTTCCATTAGAAGAAGCTCCAACTTATCTCTTTGTAATTTAGATAAAAAACCAGGACGAAGAAGAACAAGAGGAATGGAAAACACTACCGCCTTTTTCCCTTACTCCCTTCCCCTTTATCTTTCTTTCCAAGAACAAATCTTTCCTTTCATACTCCCAAAGATGTATATATATTGCTGGGTGGAGAATAAAGGGAATAAAAAATCCTATATGCTATATAACACATACAAACATCCATTTGCTCCTACACTGGTAGGACCAGAGGGAAGGAGGGAAAGAGAGAGAGAGAGAGATTGAGCAAGTCCCACTTTAGAATAATCCTTTCCTTTCCGTATAATATGAAATCCATAAATTAGGGCAACAGATATGGAGGGAGGAGAGATTCTTGGAATGTGGTGGTGGAGGGAACTGGTGGTAATAGCCCACCAAGACGTAGTCCTTGTAGTAGCACCCGGAATTTGTCGAGGTGAGAGGAGGAAAGGAGGAGACCCACATCTCATATGTGTGATCTGCACGAACTGTAGGAGAGGGAAAAGGCGGGGAAGATCCATAGAGTGCCTTATACCCCTTCCTGGAGGGAAAAAGGAGAGAGAGAAAGTGAGAGAAACAGAGAGAAAATGAGAGAGAGAGAGGGAGAGAAAGAGGTTGAGGGAGAAGGAGAAATGGATAGATGGAAATTAGAATGGTGAGATTGGAGGAGAGGAGAGGGGTGGAGGAGGTAGAAGAAGGAGAAGAAGAGAGAAGATGAAATATTAATAAATGATAAAGAAAGCGGCTGAGGATACGAACCATAAAGAATGATGCTATTTCAGCACAACTTGTTTTCTGATTTATGACCGAAGGCGTGTGAGTAGTAGTAGCAGTAGTAGTAGTAGTAGGAGTCCTCGTTTGTAACAGTGGCACAACTCTCGCTCTCCTACTTTGGTTTCAGCCAACACTTTTTATACGGCCGAAGAACCCGGCCAATATTAGGAGACGACGTATGTATGTACGATGGAATCCTTCCTTCCATTTAGCAGTTTTCCCTCTCCTTATATACCTACTCCTGAATAATAATTATGAATCACTTCACCCTTCCTGGTTACTCGTCCATTAAACCACAGAGAGGGAGAGAGAGAGAGGGGAGAGAGAGAGAAGTGATAGGGAGAGAGAGGGAGAGAAAGTGAGATGGAGAAAGTGAGTAAGAGAGAGAGACAGTGAAGAAGAGAGAAAGAGGCAGTGAGTAAGAGAGGGAGAGACAAAAAGACAGAGAGGATAGGGAGAAAGCGAGTAGGAGAAAGTGAGTGAGAGAGAGAGAGAAAAGGATTCTCTTTCCCTATCCACATCCTATCCCTCATTCTCAATTTCCTATCAACAACCTGCACACGCACTGATTACTGTGGAGTATTAGTAAGAGTGGGGAGGCTATTAGTAGGACCAAGTCGTACTACAAGCAGTTTTAATATTTACTCTTCCTTTCTGTCTCTACCGCCTCCTTCTTTGACTCTTTTTTTCTCTCTCTCTCCTTTCTTCTTATGTATCTTCTTTTGCATTCCCCTCATTTTTGCCTAAGTAGTATACATCACACCATCTTCCCCGGTACCTTGCCCTCCTTCTCCCCGGTAGTGGAGCTTCCTCCACTGACATTCTCAATATGGACTTTCACCCAATATTTTTTCCACCTCCCCTCCCCATCCTCTTCCTCTTAATGTTGGGCATATCTTTTACGTCTCCATAATTTTTCATCCTCCTCCCGCCGCCACCCTCCAAAAAAAAAAAGAAAATAGAGGAAGACCCGTCTTTATCTCCCCATAACAAATTGTGCATCTTCCGTACTACTACACATTTTCCAGACCAAGGGAATGTGGGAAGGAGGAGGAGGAGGAGGAAGAGGAGCAGGAAGAAGAAAAAGCAGAGAGTGATGAATGTGGGTGAAAGCTCTGGGAGTGGAAGAAAGTATATAATATTATGAGGGCGTCAACTTTTTTTCTTTCAAATCGCTCACAGTCTCTCTTTTAGGGTAATTGAAGTGTGTGGAGCATAAATGAAGGAGTAATAGTAGCACTTGCATGAGGCTGGAGGAAGTAGTACTTCCTTACTGGCATCTACTCATGCTATTACTCCCACCACGGGTCTTGCCTAAATACTGCCACTCCTTACAGCCGTTACAACTCCTACCAGGCCCCGTTTGCGTCCTTGGAGTTAGAGAGAGAGAGAGAAAGCTCGAGAGAGAGAAGGAGAGAGAGCCCCCTTATAAAGAAATCCAGCCAAGCCATCTTCTTGATGATTTACTGATCTTTGGATTTACTTTCCTTTATTTCTTTCTTTCCTCCTTCTTCTTCCTATGGTTTCTCTCTTTTTTTTCTCTCCTCCCCCTCCCAAACACATACAGACAATCTGCATGGATTTCTCAGTACATTCTTACGGAGGAGAGATGTGTGTGTGTGTGTGTGTGTGAGTAGCATGCGTTTTGTCGTGCCACAAGAAGGGAGGAGGAAGAGATGGAGGGGATGAGGAGGAAGGAGAAAGCTGTAGCCAACAAAACGAGAAAACTTAAGTAAAGAAAATATATTAGATGGAATCTTTCTTTCTTTCTTACTCTTCTTCCCTCCCTCCCTTTTTTTTCATTCTCTCTCTCTCTTTCCATCTCTCTCTCTTTCTCTCTCTCTGTCTTGTCTTCAACTTAGCCAAAGGAAACTGGCTTGAAGAGAGTTTCACGCAAAACACATATATCACGTCCGTATTCTCGTGTATAAATGTCGACATGGATTCCGGTGATGACGCAAGTGCGCAGTTGCTCCCGTATGGGAAGCATAGACAACGCAAATCTCATCTCCTCTGGTAATGCCATGCAGATAGATGGAGAGATACCACTGTGTTCGCTTGGGTGTCCTCAGATACAATATTTTCCGCAAATGGGAACAATCTTAACAAAGAAAATGTTGAAAGAGAAAGAGAGAGAGAGAGGGAAAGAGAGAGAGAGAGAGGAGGAGGAAGAGAGAGACATAGATATAAAGTAGAAAGAGTAAGCAAACATCTTCTTCCTCTTCTCCCGCTTATTCTCTTGCCCTCGTTTTCGCTTTCTCACTCTACCCCTTTCTTTACTCTTTCCCCCACCTAACTTGCTCTCTCTCTCTCTTTTGGCACATAAAAAGGACAATGAAGGGTTGGGAAGAATGGACCTCGTGCAAAGAAGACGATGTGCAGGTGCTGAGATTAGTACCAGAACAGAAGAACAAGCCAACTAAGTGGCATGTTCTTTTCAAGTCATTTCGTCCTACGAGTAACGTCGTGCCCCCTCACAAGAAAGGAAAAAAATGAGACAGAAACGGAGGGAAAGGAATAAAAGAATAGAAACCACTTTATTCCAATGGTTTTTGGATGGAATTTGACAAAGTCCAGGCAATGACTTTTTTTTGTCATGTTGAAAATATAAAAAAAAAACGTGTTGTAGGAAGGAGGAAAACTATAGAAGGGAGAAAAAAAATTTTTTTTGGACAGAAAATCGAAGAGAAAAAAAAGGGGAAGAATAAAAGGAAAGGATGAGACTGTGGGCAAGACGAGGGAGGGAAGGATGTTAGAAGACGGAGGAAGAAACATGGGGGAAATGTAGTAAGAGTTGGAGAAAGTAATAAAAAGGGATGGAGAAAGTATTACAGCGAGAAGGAGATATGGAGAGAATTGTGGAGGGAGAATGGAGAAAGTGGGAAGGAGATTTGTCCTAGAATTTTCACACGACGTATAGAAGCGGAAGTCGAGGAAGGGAAAATGGAGAAAAAAGTCAGTGTAAATACACATGGAGGAATATAAAAGGGGGAAAATCAGGCCAAGGGAGATAAAGTAGGAAAAGGGAGAAATTCAGAAAAGGAGACGGGAGGCGAAAGAGGAGATCCGACCAACTCCAAAGGAGATGGGTCCTGTGTGTCACGTCACATGTTAGTATTACGATTATTACAGGGGAGTGTCCTGAATAATAGTCCTTTTTCCCCTTCCAAGTACTGTCTGTAACCCCCACTGTAGTATACGAAGGGAAAAGAGTGTCTCAAGTTTAATTTAGCGCACCAGTGAGAGAGGAGAGAGAGAGAAATAAAAGAGATCTGGAGAAGAAAAGAAACCCCAAAAAAGTCTTGGCTTCTTCCCCTCTCTCACAATTTTTTTTTATTATTACTCCATGTTAATAAATATAATTCTCCACCTCCCTCTTCCTCCGGAGCCTCTTCTGGCTCCCTTAATTACGGGAGGTACAAGAGTAACAAAATATAGGGTAATAATAACACAAAAAATAAAATAAAAAGTAATATGAAAAAACTTACCATTCCCCTCCGTATATTGGCAAAACAAAGAGGGAAAGATGGGGAAGTTGAAATTACCGGAGGTCCCCATCTTTCCCCATTGTCGCTCTCCGTCCAATTCCCTGTGACTTCTTTTTATGAAAAAAAAACAATATATATACGGAGAAGGAGGAAGTCAAGGATAGTATGAGTGGAGGAGTTGTAACAAAAATGGAGAGTTGGAAGGTGTAGAGCATCGTCCTGGACTTTCTCTTTTTTTATAGTGGGAGTAGTCGGAAAAAGCTACTTATCCCTTTGGATTCGCCGAGTGACAATGTTATATAACCACTAGAGTTGTTCTCAAGGTGAGCTATAGAATACTACGAAGAGGTCTTTCTCTCTCCCCCCCTCACTCTCTGTCTCTCTCACTATGTGGTTCCCAAAACTTTTTGTCTCTCCCACAGTCAATTGCATGGTTCTTCCCAAAACTTACTTCCCATTACGCTTTCACATTACTTTCCTACTACTTCTACAACTCCTTTCCTACTACATATTCCAGTGTTGTCTAGGACTTTCCCCTCTATTCCTAACTCTTCCCTCTCTTTTGTCTCTTCTCTCGTCCTCCTTCCCACCCTCCCTCTCTTCCTCTCCCTCTCTTCCTCTCCCTCTCCCTCTTTTCCTGTCAGCGTGTCTTTTACAGCCTTAGAAGAATAAAAAAATGAACACCTCGACTTCTTTCCTTCTTTTCCATTTCCCTAACTGACTCTCTTCGGATGGTTCACACATGCCTTGTAACATTGGAATGTGTGGAGGGTCTATAGGAAGATTGTACTGGAGACGGGCTGTTCCTTCTTTTCATTGTACGAAATCATACGAACACAGTGTGTGTGAAAGTGCACAGAATGCACTTTCCATACTCTTTTTTTCATCGCTTGTATTCCGGGCGCTCGGAGAGGAGAAAGAGAGCAAGGGAGAGGAAGAAAGACGGAAGGAAATAGAGAAAGAGACAGAGAGTGAGAAAATGAGTCAAAAACAACGATAAAGGGAGAAAGTGAGAGGAAATGAGGGAAAGAGAGGGAGAAAATGAGTCAAAAACAACGATAAAGGGAGAAAGTGAGAGGAAATGAGGGAAAGAGAGGGAGAAAATGAGTCAAAAACAACGATAAAGGGAGAAAGTGAGAGGAAATGAGGGAAAGAGAGGGAGAAAATGAGCAAAAGAGAGAAAGAAAGACAGATAGGGGCAGAAGGATAACGAGAGAGGAAGTGAAAGAAAGAGAGAGAGAAAGACAGAGAAAGAGGGAGAAAGACAGAAAGTGAGAAAAAGAGAGAGAAAGAGAGGGAAATAGGGCGAAAGAGAGAGAAAGCGGGAGAAAGAGAAAGAAGGAGAAAGTGAGAAAAAAAGAAAGTAAGAAAAAGAGAGAGAAAGTGAGAAAAAGAGAGAGAAAATGAGAGAAAGAGGGAAAGTGAGAGAAAGAGAGAGAAAATTAGAGAAAGAGAGGGAAAGTGAGAGAAAGAGAGAGAAAATTAGAGAAAGAGAGGGAAAGAGAGGGAAAGAGAGGGAACGAGAGAAAGAGAGGAATAAAAAAGTGTGTGAGATTGCGTGTATATGAGTAAGAATAGAGTGGTGGGAGAGACTTTTTTTCCCTTGAAAGAGTCACACCTTAAAGGTTCCCCAGGGAATCTTCTGTTACTTTTTGGCCTCTTTGCATAATACATACTATAGAATCGGAATTATTGATAAAAGACATTGACACTGCATTTGTTGGTCCCCTCCATTTTTGTTGGAGGTAAAAATGCAAGAGCATTCTTGAGTGACCAGAGAAATTTCTCTCAACCCAAAAAATTCCCACACCTTCTTTCAAACGTCGACCACAAGTCTTTTACGCAATCACAATAGATATTAAAAATAGTTTTGAAACCAGAAAGGAAAACTAAAATAGCCGAGGGAATGATGCAAACAAGGTTGTAAAGGAAGGAAAAATAGTCGATAGCAAGAAGAGATGATCCTCCTTGAGAGTGGGGATAGCCTCCAAACGGGGCTTTCCCAGAGAGAGAGAGAGGGGGGAAAAAAGGGACATGAATTATGCAGGAGGAGGTTTTCAAAAAAATGAAGGGAAGTACATTGAGAGGAAGGTAAGATTGGGAGGGAAATCCATCAGGATCACATGCAGAAAGAGGCTTGTGGTACAACTGGGGCTGGCACGTGAGTGTCCGTATGTATGTGACTACATCAAGAAGGAGCAAATACTCATATTGGTAAAGTGGGAAAGGAAATTGTAGATGGGAGCAATCGAAAAAATTGCTCGTGGTGGTGGGGGGAAGGGGAATGGCGGGGAAATTTTCCAACACTCCCGCCACCTTCATCATTCCCGTAGGTACAGAATATTATAGAATATTGAGTTTCTCCCCATGAGAAATCATGTACCAGCCCACTCACATATGTATTGGGGTTCAAAATAGAATGCAAAAAAAAGGGAGAAAGCAATGAAGGTAAAGTAGGGGATTGAGTAATAAAAGTATATGATTGAATGATTGTAAGTGTCTGTAAGTGTGTTTGTGTGTGAGTAAACAAATGACTGTCTTTATCAGATTTGTACCCGGACTCCCTCCGTCAAACTCCCTCCCTCGTCGTAGCATGCACTTATCCTTTGTAATAAACTCCAAAAAGTAGATGTACCGTTCCTTTAAACGTAAAAAAACAAATTTTATGTGTATAACAGATGTGTAGTTACATACACATAAGTAAATGGACGACCAGAGAAGGGACAAGAGGATGTTGGATGGTTGTTAAGTGAGAGACGAAATCAGGGTTGTGTGATGATGATGATGATGATAATAATCGCATCCTGACACATTTGACGGATGGAATAATCTTTTAACTGTATCATGTATTCTAACCATATTCTCCAATTACATTCTTATAATACACCCTTTCCCCCTTCAATTCTCCTGTTTCCACGAATTCCCCATCATACATACTACAATTGAGATGGACAAGGAGAGAGAAAGGAAACGGAGGCATATAAAAGCACAGAGAAGGGAGAATGGGAGACAAAGAAAGGGAAAAGGAAAAGAGAGAGAGGCAGCCGAGGATACCAAGCAACAGAACGGAAGAGGAAGAATGAGAGAGAGAAAGCAGGTCAGCAAGAGACGAGACACATATGGAGAGAACAAGAGACAAAGAGAGAGAAAAGAAAAAAGGGAAAGAATAGGGGAGAAAATGGGGAGACAAGGAGAGAGAGAAGAGAATAAAGAGAAAGATTAGAGGGGGAAAGAGATAAATAAGGGGAAATAGAGAGAAAAGAGAAGAAAGAGGAAGATTAGAAGAGGGGGAAAGAGATAAATAAGGGTAAATACAGAGAAGAGAAAAAAGAGGAAGACTACAAGAGGCAAAAAGAGATAAATAAGAGGAAATAGAGAAAAGAAGAAAGAGAAAGATTAGAAAAGGGAAAAAGAGATGCATAAACAAGGGGAAATAGAGAGCAAACAGGAAAGATAGCGAGAAAGGAAAGGAGAGAGAAAGAACAATCGAGAAAGAGAGAAAAAGGGGAAAATAGAGTAAAATGGAGAAAGAGAGACAAATGGAGAAATGGAGAAAGAGGGGAAAAGGAAAAAGAGAGAAAAAGGGAATAAGAAAGAAAAAGGGAAAAAGAAAGAAACAGGGAATAAGAAAGAAAAAGGGAAAAAGAGAGAAAAAGGGAATAAGAAAGAAAAAGGGAAAAAGGGAAAAAGAGAGAAAAAGGGAATAAGAAAGAAAAAGGGAAAAAGAGAGAAAAATTGAGAAAGAGAAAAACTGGAAAAGGAGAGAAAAATTGAGAAAGAGAAAAACTGGAAAAGGAGAGAAAATGGATAAAGATAGAAAAAATTGAGAAAGAATGGCTAAGAGTGAGAGAGAAAGAGGGATAGAGGACCAGAAGGAGAGTAAGAAATAGATTTGAGTGAGAGTTGTGATTATGTTTTTTTCCACCAAAAGTAATAATTTGGGTGTGGTTTTGAGTTGGACAGGACCAATATATCTTGTTTTCTCCCCCCGTATTTACATACAATGTTCCGTACAGGAGTGGCCACTACCACAGATATACAGGACCATTTGTAGACTTGCCGAATGTCATTTATGAACAAATTGATCGAATCAATATGGACAAATTACGTGGTAGGTAGAAGGCACTTGAGTTTCCAGTGTAAACTCCGTGCAATTGATATTGATTGGGGAGCCATATTTCTCTGTTTGTCGGAGTAAATATTAAACTTCATCAACAAAGACGACAGACAGACAGAGAATATGGTAATGGCACGCAAATCGATGACAGCTCTCTCAATTTCCTTATAATACAACCTGCCTGTCCCTATGCAAACTCCGCCGGTTAATTGATTTTACACATTTCCATGGTTTAAATGACTCTTTTTCAACCAATGCTCCTTTACTAATGTCATGATTGTCTGTCATACCTCTGTTTCTCTCTCTCGTTCTTGTGTGTCCATTATGTAATTGCGTGTCTGCCATCTCCAACAATTCCTTAGTTACTAATTATACTTTTAGATGGTTCGTCCACTTTGTTTCCCGGTGGTTTGTCAAACTTTTGAATCAATAAAAGTCCTTGATATTTGGCACAGAAAAGAATATTTACTTAAGGTGGATATGACAAAAACTTTAATTAACGTGGATACGACGAAAATCTTTAATTAAAGTTGATACCGGGAAAAAACTTTAATTAAACTGGTCACAAAACATGCTTCGCAATATCCGTCCCCCCAAAACGTTTACCGTGAGCCTTGCGGTTGATTTTTGTTGGATGGAGGAGCTAATTGCGACCCATTAAGGCACGCGTTTAGCCCTTAAGGAAAAAAAGGAGCAATTGCTTTCATCAGAAGTTTTTGGACACATCACTAGAAAGTAATACTTGGAGGAAGTTGGAAGACGGACAAATAAGTCGGTGGCCTTTCCTTTCAGTGTCTCGAGGCAATTTCGTCAAAGCAAATCCAACTCCGAGATTACAGCAGAAATCGTTGTCCGGAAAGTTTTTTAAATTCCCTGTAATTACTTTGTCTATAGTGTGGTGACGTAACTTTACATTCTAGGCGAATGACATAGTTTTCCTCTTTCGGGGAGGAGGAGGGGGAGCTTTATATGTTTCTGTCCTATGACCAAGACCTTAAGGAGAGGACGGAGAGAGAATATTTGAAAGGCAAGGAAATCGGTAATTCCGGTTGATTTCTTCCCTAGAAATCCTAATACAATATTTAACATTGTATTTCCCTTGCCAATCCTAATCATTTCTCCTGCTCACTTTCACTCCTATTACTATACCTTCCATTTACTACTGACTCCTCACTCTTGAGTAGTTGTCCCTACTTCTTCTTCTTTCTTGGAATAAGCTAGTTAGGGCAATCGATTTTACCAAAATTTAGTTCCCTCTCAGTTCTTTGTCTCTTCAAACTCTCCTTCCTCATCACTTTCCCAAACCTTTAATTTTTCTGTGCACTCATTTTTGGCTTTTCTCACTCTCTCTTGCTTTCTCTCTCTTGCTTTCTCCCTCTCACTTTCTCTCTCTAACTTTCTCCCTCTCACTTTCTCTCTCTTGCTTTCTCTCTCTCACTTTCTCTCTTGCTTTCTCTCTCTCACTTTCTCTCTCTAACTTTCTCTCGCTCACTTTCTCTCTCTCTCACTTTCTCTCTCTTGCTTTCTCTCTCTCACTTTCTCTCTTGCTTTCTCTCTCTCACTTTCTCTCTCTAACTT
>JAQGBT010002491.1:0-23799 GCA_034698585.1 Disparrhopalites patrizii | reverse complement strand
CTCTCTCTTTGTCTCCCTCTCTTACTCTCTCTCTTTCTCTCTCTCTTTCTGTTTCTCTCTCTCTTTGTCCATCTCTTTCTCTCTCTGTCTGTTTTTCTCCATTGTTTATACGAGACCGAGGTGATGAGGGTCTTCTCCAGGTGTGGCAATAGTAGTAAGTGCATACATACACACACTAACTACTCCTTTGCTACTCGCCATGACTTTCTCTTATACAACTACTGTAGTATAGTATCGATAGAATATAAATGCGACAATAAAGTGCTCTTCCTCTCTCTCTCTCTCTCTCTCTCTCTCTCGGAGACGTTTTGAAGGTTGGTCAAAATCCGGCGATTTTGCATGGGATTGGAGTATTGGAGAGTGGGTCCGGTGTAGACACGTAGGGTTAGTTAGTCCTCACTCCCGCCTCCTCGCCCTCAATAAATGGGGTGGAAATTGATAGTTTATTCTCCAGTTGTTTTTTTGTTTTGTTTTGTTGTGTGGCTCGTGGGGCTTTCATAAGGTAGTAAAAGTATGGAGAAAGGGTGGGAGAGAAAGAGAGACATTTGGCATTGTCTTTTCTGGGAGTCGACACCCTTGTCTCTCTCTCTCCCGCTGTCAGTGTCCGGGAGACAAACGGCTCCTTAACTCCTGGTCCGGAGGGTCACAATGTCCAGTTAGTACCTGGACAGCTCTGGAAGTGGACAAGTCCTCCACTTCCTCTGACTGATCCAGGAGACTATTGAATCTACTGGAGAAAATTTTCAAGTCCGTATATTTTCCAGTTTTTGCCCATTTATAAAGTATATATTCTAAACTTTCCAGGAATTTTAATATTTCTCAACACGGGTTTCCTTTCTATTTATTTTTATTATTCTATATTTTTCAGTTTTTGGTCTTGCATTTAATGCAATAATGTATACGATAACGTCTTTTTTTGAAAAACTCACTTTTACTCCACAGAGCAATTGTTATATGCTGCACCTTAAGTTGAAGAAATTTTCGGGAAAGTTCAGAATTTGTATTTTTATCTTGGAGACAGTTGTATACACGGAATTTTAAAGGTTATTTCTTATTTTGAAAGAAAAATCTGTGTGAAATAGTACACGACGTTTTAACCCTTCCCAAGTTTTTTTTTTAAATATCTCCCCCGACATTACCTGACGCTTTAGACAAAGGGCAGAGAACATCAAGGATTTGGCTAATATATCAAGGATTCCATTGGCTTTGGAACCTTTCCTGGAGTCAAATATTATACAAAGAAACTTCATCTTCTTCTACTACTACTACTTCTCCTCCTTGAAAGACTGCTCTCTTTTTTTATAACTATTATTAGTTGCTTGGACTAATCTCATTTGGTAACTCAGAGACGTTAGATTTTTTTTTGGATTCATTTATGATGTTTCTCTTAACTCTTTGTTTTTGTATTACGGAATTTCCTTCTTGGAAATTAGCGTACAAAGTTAATAAGAAAAGATCTAAGAGTTTTTTTGAGGCATCATGATGGAGAGTTAAAAAAAAAGGGTTCTCGGGTTGCTCAGTGAGATTTGGCCCACGGCTAATACTATTCTTCTAATCCTTCCTACTACTGCTGCTGCTGCCGCTTCTCAGTATATAAAATACATATAGAACGCAAAGAGAACATGGGAGATACAGAAACAAAAAGGAAAAGTCGGGGAAAAAAGTTCTGTAACCATGAGAGGATATAACCAATTATAGTTCTATAACCATTTCGGCTATTTTTGTATATAAAATCTAACACGGGGAGGGAAAGGGAAAATCTGGGATATACCTTGCTCTTCTGCTATTTTGGTGCTATATAAAGGTGATATATAAGAAATGGAAGAAAGTACACACTTTCACTTTGTAAATTTTCTCTTTTTTAAAATATCAAAATGTTTAAGTCAGAAAAGTAAAGGATTGAGATGGATTTTCCCCTTTCAGCCCCGCACTGCTGTCTTTATATAACATCGGAAATAAGTAACATAGCAATTATATTTAATATTAACAGCCTATATAACGTATAAAACACTACTATGGTCTCTATGACGCCTAACTGGGGTAGGACAGTCTTAAATTTTTTAGGGTAGACTACTAGTAGTCCTTGTAAGAATCTGGGAAGATACTGCTGTAATTAACATAATTTATAATTAATCAGTGTGTTAAAACTACAATAGAACCATTAATGGCAGGGACAAATGGGCTTATAATTGTTGGAGTTAACGGTTTATTTTTATCTCTTTATTTCGTTGTGGCCTGTAAAGATTTTGGATATTCTGTCGCTATTTGAAATGCGTATTAATATTCTTTATTAATGTTTCGCTCTTAATCATCCTTCCCATTAATTGTTGCGATAGTTTTATTGGCTATATATTGGGTCTTTTGTAGATAAAAATCCCCATATAAGAATTTTATTTTCCTCTGGTTAAAACATAGTAGATTTTGGCCTTGAGCTTATTGCTGAAAAGTACAAGAAGTCGGCCCTTGACGTCCATAGCCTAATATTTGCCTCTTTGGCCCAAAGCCCTCCTGCCTTTTTTTTTTGCCGCTCTATTGTAGCGTGGAGGAGTTATTTTTAAAATTAGAAAAAAATATACTCATTATCCTGCATATACACGGTTGGTAATTAACGGGGAAATGTACATTGTTAGTGGAATAAGTTCAAAGGAGAAAACGGGATTTAAAAAATATATTTTACTATATGGTTGCGCATGATGTATGTATTTTTTTAGAATCTGTTTAACTTGTAGATATTTTGTAAAAAAAAAAGGCTCGCTCTGAGGTATACAATTTGTAAATAATGAATTAAATGGTTTATTTTGTGAATGGGTTATATCGTGTGGTTTTTTTCCCTATAAATATTTTTTTAACTATTCTTCTCTCTTGTATGTATGTTGTGTTTACTTGTAAATATATATATTCGTATTAAACCAATACTTTTTTTGTATATAAATATATACTATATGTGTGTATCCGTATATTTAACGTTGGTAAAAATGCTTCCTCTTATACGTATTGCATTCTTTTGGCCGTGTGTGACACACGCGTGTTACATTCTGATTGGGACTATTGGCTCTTTATTGATCTGTCATTACTAATCGCCATGTTGTCTTTCTGCTGGTGTTTTCTTCTTCTTCTACTTTTTCATGTGAAATTATTTAGAGCTCTTCTGCGTCTATTCTTCTTTATACTTCATCTGCATACCTGTCTAATACTCCATGTTACTTTCTCTTTTTGAAGCCTTATTTGTATTCTCTGATTGTCTCTTCTATACACTTCTGTATTTTTTTCCAATGCTGATATAAAGCGTCTTAACCCTCTTCGTAGCCGTGTGCACATGTGTATTTTCTCTCAATTGTTTTTCTCTCAAGTTACTTCCATTTTGGGGGAATTTCTAGGTTTTATCATTATAATCATTATAAATCCTTCAAAAATTCCGTTGAACAGCGGACTGAACTGTTTGGTTTTAATTTGATTCTACAAAAATGATAAGAATATTTTTTCATCGCAAATCTGTTATATGATCAAAAATCAGATTTCTGTTTATTTTACTTTCTATACTCGGGTTTTTAGTAGACTCAAATGGTTTAATATTCTTTATTAAAGTAAATTAAATTTATCTCTTTCGAACCCGCCGAACCACGTCTTTTTTTTTTTTTTGCTTCTCATTCTCAGCTGCTTGGTCAGTGTTCTTCAATTTGGTTTCCTTTTGTTTGTTTGGAAGTATGGAAAAAAAACATTGGTGAGACTTGGAAATGTCGTGTTGTTGGAAACTTGTGTTCCCTGTCAAATATAAGAGCATGAGACTTGGTTGGAGATGAATTATTGCAAGACTTTTCTTTCTGGGCATATTCATACTAACATATTCATATAGTCATGCATCAAAGACAAATATTCCGTGGGCAAATGGCTCTAATTAGGGCTTTTGTTAAGGAACGACTCCTTTTAGGGGAGGATTGTGCTAAAAAATTTAAGTATCCACGGCTCTGTCTGACTTCAAAGCATATTGCTCTTGATTGGTCCCGTCCGTGCATGGTGGGGACTGGGGACACCAGTCGTTTTTGGCATCAACATTTGTCTGTAATTATACCGTTAATGTTACCACAATAAAATTAATAAAAAGCTTAATAAAATATTTTTGTTATATCTTCTCCATGACTCATTTTTCTGTATGCTGAATACGAAAGAAAAATAATTCCCTGGCGAACTGTAAATAAATCCTAAATGCCAAATAACATTTGTAAACTAACCAAAAGAAAGGAAGGACTTGCTCCACAGAATACGCCTGCCTTTTCAGTTGAGAGCTGCTCCTTCTGGAATATTATACATTTTAGCATTTTGGATCAGACATGTCTGGAGAATATGATAGACAGAAAAAAATAGAGGAGTTATTAGTTTTTGTACAAGGAAATTTTTTTCCAAAGGAAACAGTCTATTTCCCTAGACAGTTCCAATCCACTTCAGGGATGCATTTTTTTTCCCCCACCCAATACTATGGGAAGACAATTCTATATTCCCCAGGGAAATGGACATATTTATATGTTGAAGGGGAATTATGACGATACTGTCAATATCAGTAATGACTGTTGCCCTGTCAGCATTCCTTTTTTATGAACTCATATAAGAATATGCACAGGGGGAAAGTTTGGATAATTACCCCTATTTTTGGATCTTACATGTTCTGGAATTTCTTTTTTTTTTGTTCACCTTCTCATTTAAGCTCTATGAAGAAGAAAGCATTATATAGACTGACTACAAAATACTATGCAGGAAGAGGGAGTGTTATTATCCTCGTTTACTGCATTTCAGCGGCGAGGACTTTTGCTATAGAGGAATTCAGAAGAAAGTATAGTAGACAATTTTTTTTTATGATTTCGTTTATCACTTGTATAACTGGAATTAGTCAAATGATTTTTTCCATATAAGGATCGTACAGCGTATATAGAAAGATATTAATAAACGATTATTTGACATAAAAAAATTTCATAGTCTTTTTTCTATACCGGAGAAGTACTAGATTCAGGGTGTCCCCATCTCGTGCGAGGAAGACCAATAATATTTTATCATGACACATGCATCCATGTTGGATTTGTAAAGCACATTTGTTGGTGCCGAGAAGTCGGCTTTTTGTCCAAGTCATTAAAGCCAAAAAAAAAAATGGGCATTGTCACCTCTCGAAACAATAATGGCATTAAAATCTGTCGTATACAACACCCATTTTTATATTTGTATTTGCTCCCCCATTTGATCACTGTGTACATTCACTGCCAGTTTGGAACGAGAATGAATACATTAAAAAAACATTCTTGGAACTGTGCAAAATGCTTTAAAAAAATAGTGCCATGATGAATGCTTCAATGCTCTTCATGAAAGGGTTGGAAGGGGTGACAAAATGCGTGTAACACAGAATTTTCTGTATACGTGTTTTTATTGTCGGTGTCATATAATAATCTATCAATACTTGTTTGTTACGTTTGTTCCGTTTACTTCTTTTTTTTTGTGCCATTCTGCCGTCTTGTATTCGTTCTTTTGGGGGTGTAACAAAATAATGGTAATCAGCATTCCAAATTTCTCTCCTCTCCCCAATCTCTTTGAGGCTGTCTTATTTGCTTCTATATACTCTTGCGTGTTTTGTTTGGGAATGAGGAGTATTTTGTTAGTGGTTTGAAATTCATATTTTAAGGCATGTCAAAAAGGATTTTTGAACAAGTTTTTTTTTTTTTTTGTGGTGGCTTTGAACTATACTTTAAATAAAATAGAGTGTTAAGTAGATTACGGTTTAATTTAGGAAAAAAAATTAGAAATACGCAAAAATATGTACTATGTAAACCATTATATAATAGTTTATTAGAGTGTGTTTTATTTAATTGTTGTACTTGTAAAAATTTAACATGATTAAGTCGGGGAATGCGTTAGATTAGTGATAATGGACGATAATGTGTGATGGTAATTGTTACAATTTATTATCGTTATTAATTATTTTCACAATTAATTGTGTGTGTGTGTGCAGGATTACCAAGTGTGAGCTATTAAGTTTGGTATTTTTTTTCGGTTATGAAATAAATGATTGTATTTATTTATAGTGAACAGATTTTTACTGATAAAATATAATTTCTATGGCCTTTGATTATACAATTAAAATGAATGTGTATTTGCTAAAAAAAAATCGCTCCCTTTTACTCCGTGGATGTTGTACACCCAATAAGTTCTGTGTGGCTGCTCCTTAGATATAGGTACAGACATCTGTAGAATATTAAAAAAATAAGCTTGTAAAATTAGTTAAAATAAAAAAAATTACATGGTGTTTAACATTAAAATTATCTACCTTTAGTCTACGTTCAGTGCATGAAAAATATACCTACCGGATTTTTCTGTATAAAAACGATGGCTCAGCATGAAACCGATATTTTGGATTTTGTAAAAAAAAGGAAAATAGAATCGCCTTTTATTTTCCTTGTCCAGTTTTTTTTTTTTTGGATAGAGGAAAAATAGAGAAAAAATCCATTGGGAGTTTGAGTATTATGTCAGGTACTGGTTGGTTCGGATGCGACCAGTATCTTTCTAATACTTTAACTTCTTCTGGAACATTCGGCTGCTACTGCTCCTACCCGCTATGATGCTACTACGTAACAACTATTACCTTATTTGGACTTTGGATCTTGTTTTTTTTTTTTTTGTATTTTAATCCCTTCTGTAATACCCTTCAAAGGCTAATAAGTGTGTGCCCTAGAAGGAATTTGTAAAGGATTGTTTTCTTATATAATCTATTACTAGTATAATTAGTCGAATTTATAACTGCCAAGCATGTGATCTGCCGGACTTTTATTCTTTATTTTTTGGAGAAATAAATAATTATTATAACGAATATTTATAAACACTAAAATAAAATGTATGTGTATATACTATTGATGGTTGGATTGTAAAGACATGAGACTATCACATTGATAGCTGGACAAATATCCCAGGGACAATAATAATGACGATAGAAATGACGTCGTGAAACATATCTGGGGATGGAGGGAGTATTTGCGATTTTTTTTAAAGATAACAAATTGGTCCTTGTAGGACAATTTAGCAAATAATTGAATGGTACAAGTAAATAGAAAACATGGTGGTGTAATCAAAAATATTCCTGTCAAATCGCTCTTAGCCCTCCGATTAAGTTGTTGTGGGTATTTATGTAACCTATTTCACGGGGTATCCGACAAAAAAAAACTGGAGGATTTAGGACGCTATCATTGCTGGAGGCATGTTCCCCGGAATTTTCCAGGGGAATGAAAAGTTTCTCCGGGGATTTTCAGACTTATATCTCCTAAACTATGTCTGCGTTTGGGTGGGAAGCCTCGCTAATTCTTTTGGTGAACATGACACGACATACTTTTTCGCGAATTTATTACCATTGTTGTACAATTGGCAATTAGGACAAACATGGTTTTTTAGAAGATTTCCTAGATTTTTGCATTTATAGCATTTTGAGTGGTATCTTGAGTGTATTCGTGGTAGGATTGCACTGCCGTAGGGCATGCAAAATATCATTTGTAATTGGAACGTGAAGACATCCTTCACATGTATTTTTTTAATACTGGATAATGCTGTAGGGATAGCATTTTTACTATTGATCATTAAATGACCGGGAAATATTGGGTCATTTCAGAGGTAGATAACTTAATTTGCCAATATCTCCGCTTTTTTTCAGCTTCTGTCCTACATGAGCGTGGACAATGAGTTTCTCCGGGCAATTTGTGTGCAAAAAACATAGAATTTGCGAAAAATATGAAATAGTGAATTTTTTTTTTCAATTTGGATCCCTTGCGTAATGATCTGTGTAGAGCTGCTGCCGGCGATGCTGTTATTTGAGTATTATGAAGACCTACATGATTTAGTTGTGTATAGATTTATATATTGCAGCTGAATTTCGATTTTTAATCGTACGGTCGCCCCATTCTTTTTACGCTGCCTTTCTTCTGCATTTTCCCATGTTATAGCCAGTAGCGAGTTCGTGTAGCAATTTTTTGCAAGGTTAAATTGAGACTCTAATGATGCCAATGTCATTTTTTTTATCTCCCGACTTTTGTCTTTTAGTACAAGAAAAAGAGACGGAAATCGCGAAACTCAACTCGCAGATCAAGGAGGTGGGGTCGAATCTGGATGGGAAAGTCGATAGGTATTTCCATACATATCTATCAATACTTTATTTGCAATTTCCCATGTAATTGTGATAGTTGTAGGTATCCCGGTGTGTGCCCGCGGTAAATAACTGGTAAAATCTGTGAAATGCCATTTTTTTAAACTACTAAATAAATTGGGAAGGATTTTCCCTTTATTTTATCCAGTTTTTTCCTAAAAACTTGGCTTCTTGTGCCGTCGTAGTTTGCTGCGGGCATGATTTTGTACATAAATCTTATTACTGTAAATAAATTGCTGAGTATTTCTTACAATTTGTATTTTTCTTGTGAACATTTTAGATACCTGTTAAAAAATTTGGTAGTGGGATATTTCTCCACGCCAGCTGATAAGAGGAAGGAAGTCCTTCGGGTTATAGCCACTGTCCTGGATTTTAATCGGGAGGATCGGCAAAAGACGGGCTTGGAAGGCTCCTCGCTATGGCCCTTCTCCAGGGGAGGTGACAACCCTTCGTCGGAAAAGCAGGTATGTATATGTATATCTGTAGTTAAATTCTGGAGAAAGAATCTCAAGATACTGGAGATGCTACAAGGGATTGTTGCGGAATAATAAATATCAAACTCAACTGATGTCCATGAATGTAAATTGGTTATGACTAAAAAATATTCTTATCCTTTTTTGTAGTCACTGTCTGAAGCATTCATCCGATTTTTAGAGAATGAATCGCAACCTAAGATTCAAGTGAGAATTCCATCCGAAGAAATGGCTCGGAGAAATTCGAGGGTATAATACTATATAAATTATAAATATGCAATTTTTTTTGCATAATTTTAATATCCTTCACTTTATTATCTACCCACGAGTGCATTGAATAGGATTATATAAATTCGGCCTTTGTGTCAATAAGACTTTATCTAGGGGACCACATGAAAAGGTCTGGTAGTTCCTTTTACACCACTTAGCCAAGGGTTTCGAATATGGAAATTTTGTAATGATCTTACTCCTTTTGAAACTACTTTGTATATAGGGTGAGTCCGCCTAAAGGTGACATAGTTTCGCAACAAATTCAGTTTTCTCAAAATGTTTCCAATCGAGTTTTTATTTCTTTTCAAATTCTAATGCACTGAAATGAAATTTTGTTTGCAAGTTTATATGCTTTTCAAAAATTTCGGGGTTGTACATATATAGTAGAGCAATAAATCAAAATATTCGGATATAGTTAAATACGTTCATTTGCCTAAAGGTGACAGTTGGTGATTTTAAAGGTGACTACATGTTCACATTATGATTCAAGTGGGTTTGCCAGACGTTTATGTAGTTCCAAACCATTCTAACATTATACAATGGTTCAAAGGTTTACCCAAAATAGAACGCAAAGCTAAAAATGAATAGAATACGTATGCAGACAAAATACAATAATTATTTTATTAGTCAACCTCAGTTATTTCTGACTGTGAGAAATTATGAGGTTCCACTTCAGTTTGCTCTACTAAATATTTTCTAAAAAGTTAACAGATTGTCCATAATTTGAGCTTCCACGGAACTTTTGTCACCCTAAGGGCAACTGTCACCTTTAGGCGGACTCACCCTAGTTTACGTAATTTTATGTGATTTGCCAGACGTTGGGATTTGCAAAGGTGATGGTTTGGGAATCACTAGAGGACAAGACGGTACGGTGTACCTTCTTCAAAGACGATGTTTGTCCTCTGTGATCCTTTCAAAGAACGTCACCGATGCGTGTAGATAGATGGTTGTGACTAGATACCTTTGTCGTCTTGGGGGAGAAAGAGACCTAAAAAGATTTGGAGGTATCGTGGTTGTTAAGGTTTTAGGAGAATTAAAGTAATGGGGACGGTGGTGACTAGTAACATCCAAAGAGGATCTGTAGAATATACGTTTTTTTTTCTCAGACAAAATCCACCTTATTACAAGTACCAACGGGCTTGGCCGGAGACTTTTGCGTTGGAAACTATATAGTTTATGTAAACTTTGATGAATAGACAGTTTTGAGTGTATGCATAGGAGTACGGAGAATATTTGTGTGCAGGGGGGTTGAGTAAATTTTGAGAAGCGGAAATGGAGTTAGAATAGGAGAAAGTGTAATGACTTCTGGAGAAAGAGAGGGAGAGGGAGAGAGTAGCTTATGGTGTCAGTGGGTTGACGTGTGAATACTAATGGAATTTCAACGACTTTCTCTCTCTTGTTGTCATTTCAGTCAAGTAGCTCCTCCACAGTCCCTGGAGAGTCACCCATCCCCAGGAATAACTCACCCTCAGCCTCTGGTGGAGTGTCGGGATCTCCTTCTGCGACGACGACGACTACTACTACTGCTAATCCCATTGGTGGAGGAGGAATTTCGGAAATCTCCATGTCACTTCCAGTCCTCAATCAAGCCGACCGGAGCAACTCTATTCTAAAGGATGTTCTCAATCCCAAACCTTAATGGATTGCATTCATCTTCTTTTTTTCTTCTTTCCGTCTCCTCCCGAATATTCTTTTTTTCTGTCTTGCTCTCTCTCTTTTATATCTGTCTTCCCCATTTGTTGTGACAAGCTCCGTGAAAAGAAAACGAGTATTGTTTTATTACTTACATGTGTAAAAATATCTGTACAGACGTATTACTTGTTGTCTCCCTTCTCCCAAAGTCCATTGTAATGTCCAATTGTCATAATAGTATATACTTTCTTGGTTGTATCGGCTGGAATTGAATTTGTTAATAGTGCTTGTTTAGTTTTTATGTCAGTGTATATGCATCTCTATATCTATACTGTATTCGGATGAAAAAGAAACTTTTCTTTTACGAACACTTTTTATATGCTTCACTTTCTTCTTACCAACTGCCACCGATTTCAGTCTTGCATGTCTTGGTGGCCTGCCAGGAGCCAGCATAATGATGCAAAAGAATATGTAACTTGTATACACTTAAAAGTTGTGTTGTATATGATTGAAAAATATTACTACGTTGAAAGGGTTAATTCCCGAGTCGAAAAAATAAGTGTTTGGGAGGAGAAGCCTGCTGGAAAAATGACTTTGTTAAGGAATGTAGATGATGTTTGTTTTGATTTTGGAAAATTCGTATCCCTATTAGTTATAATCGTGTATTAATGTTTGTTTGCATGTCCCATTTCGGTTAATTACGAAACTAAGGGCAAGTCTGTAGCTATACCGTAGCTCCAGTTTAATATGCTACAGGTTATAATTTTGCGGCTTTGGTTGAAGCTATTGCCGGCGTTTATTTAATGGAGTTGCTTTTAAGTATTATTACGTATATTTATGTTGTATGGTTTAAGAATAGTCAAAAGTGGACATAATGTACACTAAATTGTTTGGTGCCTAGCTTACATTGAGTGTACGAAGTGAAGCAAGTTTGGATGTGCACAAGAAACTGAATCCTGTCAATTGCTTGTCATATTTTGCAACGAATGAAGACAAATTTCTGAGTTTGTTCAGAGATATTCCTCATTTTAGGCTGTGGTTTCACCTTTAATGGCTAGACCCTAATGGTAATTTGAACTGAGGTTTCTTTGGCACATTTCGTAGAAGTTGCAATGGATGCAGTAAATGAATTGTTTCGGTTGGTGTTAGTGCCGTTGGGATTTTATATTTGTAAAAAGGCGTGTGTGTGCAATGGTTCTTTTGTGAGGAAACGGTCTGCGGATGAAATTGTAAATATCTATAAAAAAAAATCCTCGTTCGTGCAATAATCACTAATCGTATTTTTGTTCAAGTAGTAAGTTCACACATTTCCGTAGTGTGATGTTATATTATTAGTCTAATGGAAGGTAACAGGTAACATTTGGTGCGTCGTCCATTAAGTGCAGGAAATTTCAGTTATGCGCACATAAGCTATTTTGCATCACAATGGCTCACAGTCATGTTTTTTTTGGATATTAGCATAGAAAAAAATCACCAAGTTAACGATTTCACACGTTTAAAGGAGACTGATATGGTCCTGACGATTTGGAGCTGTAAAATTGTGCATTCGTACAGTGACGGAGATATAAATAAATGTTTTTGTACCACACTACAGATATTATTATTTTGTTATTGTAAAAGTGATGGTAGCTGTTGTAACAGGCGGTGTCATGCCGTTGGTCTTCAAAAAGTACATTCATTGTATGTATGTATACATTCATTCATTTTAAATTATTATTACTAACTACAGTAATTACTCATCATGAATCATGAAGCACCGCCGTGCTCCGTGGTTGTTTTTCATTGTTGTTAACATTTCTAAGAACCAAATTATACGAAAAAGATATTTATGGAAAATGTCCGCTATGGTATTTTGTATATTCCAAGAAAATTTTCAAGCCTCCAAAAATGATTGGACGTGGTCTTGAGTGTAGTTTTATTGGGAAATATACACACATGTTATGATATAAAATACCGTCATTCATTAATTCATGTAAAACACTTGTGAAGGAGGGGGAAATTTTATCCTCAACGAGTAAAAATATTTTACCCAGTCTCAAAGTGTAATATTAATGTTGGTTTCTCTAATGTATGATACACTGTAAAGATGAAAAATTG
Organism: Disparrhopalites patrizii; assembly: GCA_034698585.1. Taxonomy (NCBI): domain Eukaryota; kingdom Metazoa; phylum Arthropoda; class Collembola; order Symphypleona; family Sminthuridae; genus Disparrhopalites; species Disparrhopalites patrizii. Next base: position 11,163 of record JAQGBT010002491.1, on the reverse strand, counting down.
AGAAAATATTCATTACCATTCCATTACTGTTGTCATTATATCAGGAAACAAAAAATTATGCGTCGCAAACGAATAAAAACCGTTGCCAAATGTTGAAGAGTAAAGTGATTTCATTGGAATGATTTATTTCTAATTGTACCGTTTATGTCCGATTCTGAGTAAATCATGCGAACATGATACTTTTTAATCAAAAGGAGAAAATGTAAGAATGTTTAAAAATGTTTGCTATATATGTTGTGTTGTGTCTGTTCCTCCTTTGGTACGTCATGAACAGGTCAAAATATTGTAGGTGAATGTACCATGACGGTGAAAAAAAAATAACGGCGCAGTTTTGGAAGTTTTCACCAAGGTTCTAGAAAAGTCTGAAGGAGGACCATCATGACCAGGGTGTCATATGCTTTGCTGCTCTCCTCGTTACGCTTCACGTCCCTTAAATAAAAAAATATCCTGCTTGGGAAAGAAAAGATGAAAGAAAGGAAATGAAAAAAAGGGGGAAATCTGAAGTGGTTGCTGAGTTACGGAGAAAAAGTATAGTAAAAAAAAAATTGTCCCTACACCGATCTTTGACATGTTCAAATGAATACATCCAAATAAGTATTTTTGTTTCTTCCTTCCCTTCGGTTTTATAAGACTTCTTCGGATTCACTCAAGAAGAAAGGATGGTTTGTCTCCGCTCAGCTTCTGATTCGTCCTCCAGCATATTTATTTGGTGCAGTGCGCAATTTTTCTTAGGAAAACTTCGGTGAAAGTAGTCGAGAATTTTTTTTTTATTGTTTATGCATATACATAAAATAAAGATGAAATAAAGAAACTCCTTTCTGAAGATCCTTTCGTGCCTTCCAAAGCGAAAACAAAGTTTAAATAAAAATGTTCCTAAATGATCAAAAATGTGATTATAAGAAAAAGATGTCAACCACACAAAGAGTTAGTTAGACCAAATACAAAAATTTATTTTTCCTTAAATTATTCCTCCATATTTTTCTTTTGTCAAAGGTTATACAAGTATGTTTTGTTACACAATATAATCATATAATGTGTTCAAAGAAATACATACGTATGAAGGTGGATCTTCTTTTTTTTTTTTTTGTTAGCAGTAGATTGAGGGATTTTATGTTAGAACCATCCAAGTTTTTAATCCGTATAATAATAATAATCTTAAACTTTCCCCTTACAAATAAATACATACTTATATATTTACACACACTTATAGTACGTTCTTACCTTGTAATAATAACCACATTTTTTTTTACATTTAATCATGAGTTCCATTATATACTTACACACATATGTATGTTCAAAGTAAATTGTTTTTTTCTTGTATGTATAGATAATATACAATGGATTTTTTTATTATTTCTTTACACCACAGCCTCCTCTTTATGCCTCTCTTCCATCGTAATCCGTGCTTTCTTCCACTTTTACCTTATACTTTCTTTCTGTATAATGTTTGTATAGCCTTTCTGTTAAATACACTGAGATTAATTTACAATGAATTGGTACTTACACATATTTACTTGCACATATTTTGTTATTATATGCATCCAATATGCATATAAATATAATTTTAACAAGTCACACAATATATTACAATGTACAAAACGTTTCCAAAGAGGTATAACAAAAATTTACTCAGAATCTACGTCTTTTCCTATTTTCTTTTTCTATATAATTACATTTTCTTTTTAATTCTCTTAACCCATACTGTAAAGAAAAAGAACACAATTTCAACTAAAAATTACCAGGAAATTCAGGATTAATGAACAGTATGTACCAGTTTAAGTAATAACATATTAATTAAAGAAATTGAACTTCCTTTAGAGCAAATACTGATTTCGTCCTCACCAAATTCTTGATTGAGTAGCAAGCTTTCTCTTTTTTGTTAAGTTAAACAAGGAACACTTTCTCATTGCAAATAAGCGCAGATTTACTAGTACAACTGAGTTTATAATAATTACAGTTCGTACAATTTCATAATTAAATACAAAAAAGTGAAGACTTGAACCTATTTTTAACGTACATGTAGATTCATATAGATGAGATATTATACAATATGTAATGTGTGTGAAATGAATGGTTTTCGGGTAAACGGATTTATAATGATGAAGGGGACAAGATTTTTTCTTATGTTTAAAGGCAGTGGTGGACTATATTTTTTTGTATTTTATAATCTCTCAAAAAAAGATGCGGAATAATCCTGGCAAAAGCAAGACATTATACAATACCCGGGGACCTCCACAATAATATTTCCGTTACCAAGACCAGCAAATCCCGTGGTTTGAGAGAGGAAAAGTTTCTTTGGAGAAAGTACAAATACTTTCTTTTATCTCGCCCACGACCGTGGGAAATTGTCCTCCCGTTTATTTTTCTTTCTATAAATCCATTAACAAAGGTCCACCGGATGCTGCATTAACTCTTTTTGCGAAGATTCTCGACTTTCACCTTCGTGGATACTCCTAAAAAAAAAATTTGTTACCTCTACATCCCCCAAACTGCCTGATTGTTTCCGTCCAGTTAATTGTAATTAAAATGGTACTTAATTATTATAATTACACGTGTATCTTACAGTGTAATACACTCATGCATTTGCCATTTTTCGAAATTGTCAGCACCACGTCATAACATGTTAGTACAGCACTGTGATTTCAACAATGTCTCACGAAAACAGTACGTATATACCTTAACAATTTAACACCAGGAGGTTATTCACCCCATATATACATGCTTAAAACACGTTTTAAAAGTTACCAATTAGTAATAACAAGACACAAAGAACCACACACAATATTGACACAGACGCAGGATTTAATCCAAGACCAAATTATCCCGAAACAATATATGTAGTTAGTATTTTTATTAATTCCTTGATTAATAATTTGGAGATAATTATTTACCTACAGTAATTGAAATTTTTAGCTTTCACACATTTAAATAGCCACCTCGAATCCGCTTTTCTTTTGATTGTATCTTTCTCCTAAACTCGAGCGATTACATTAAAGTAATCTGTACATTCTACAACATACGTATATATACATATTACAAAAGGGACAAATGCTGTTCAAATATTCGATTCAGGATCTTGTAAATACATTAAAAATACAGCAAAGTATAGCCCCGCTACTTTTAAAGATTTTAAACAACAAAAAAATGTAGGTCGAGAAAGAATAAAAATATGGCTAGCTGGCTGGTGCATAATAAATATATTTTAATAATTACGTTCATCTATTGGTAAATTCTTTTTAGACCGAAGAGTCTGAAAAAGATAGCTCTGGCTTGATTTGAATTTTCTTTTTTTTTTTAATGAAAAATCCACAAGTCTGTCAATACTCAAGAGTATAATCAAGAAGGGCATTCTTTATAACCCTTCTCTCAGCATCCTAATTAGCTTGGCACCCTAAACATTGAGAGAATTAAACTTATATAAAAATCGTAGTAATTCCAAATTCCGTTATGCGGAGGCTTCCATGTTGTTCCACCGATCTACAGACAGAAAATCACTCGCAAAAATCAGCAGCAATTATTTTCTTGAGCCAAAATGTTTCTAGAATTAACGGAGTCCTTGGATTATTTTTTTTAACTGAATATTTACGACTTCCTACCTGTACACCACACACGAAAAAATACATTCATAAATACATTTTACTCGCACATAAAAAAAACGAAATTAAAATCTAGTATGGACTTCTAATGTTCTACGAGATTCCTGATAATTCTATTACATTTCCCTGCTTTTACACAAAATTGAGACGTAAAATACAGATTCGAATGGGGAAATTAAGTCAATAATGAAAACGTGTGTGGAATGCCTCGTGAAATAATTCAATATTCCCTGTCAATAGTCAATACATAAACATATAAATATAGTCAATCTCATTCATTCTTACTGAAACGGAAAAGGCATAGAAATTAATGTATCGATGTACACAACTTGTTTTTGATTAATTGCGCAGACTCAGCTGCGAAGGTGATAAAGTACCATAAATCCTGAGATGCTCCCATTTGCCACAGACTAGACCAGAAACAATAAAGAGATAATACAGAGATACAGTGGAATCTCTTTATAGCAACTCTCTATATAACAGCATAATGTTAAAAAAAATCATTATAGCGTCAGAAAATTTGAGCCGCTGGTATATAAAAGCATGTTAAATGTTTTTCCTATAACAGCATTAGCCAAAACTCTCGTTACGACAGCAAAATTTCTGTTCCCGTTGGATGCTGCCATAACGAGACTCCACTGTAACACAAACTGTTTTATACAAAATTTCATTGCGTATCTAGCTAAAAAATCCCCATCTACTAGTTGCTTCAAGAATTACACAAGTTGTGACGTTTTTTCCGCGTCCAGTTCCAAAATCGGAATTTTTACTGTAGTACATATACAGATATGAACTTCGTCTTCACTTGGACAGTTCCTGTGAGGCTGAATGCGGCTATTTTGACTAGATCCGCAATAAAATTCTGCGCAAAGTAGATATTTTCTCCCATTTGTATTGCATGTGCAAATGCAAAGCCATATCTGTGAAATCATTTTCAGGACAATTTCTGTGAGATAATTTTCTGAACAATTTCTGTGAAATAAGTTTCAAAATTTGTTCTTTAGGTTTTTTTTTTTTTGCAACTAGAAGTCGTCGCACTTAATCAAAAACGCCTGAACGCTCCTGAACCATAGGTATGTACATACATATATTAATATTTTAGTAATACATAACTTCCCTCACTCAAGATTCGTGAAATTCGTGATCCGTGAATCCCAACAATACGATATATTTCACTCAAAAATAGAAATATATGGGCAAGGGAGATATCTTAATTTTTGTAATAATATACATACATATTATTAGCATTATATTGTATACAGACATAAACATTTATTATGGAATATGTAGAAATACATTTATATAATATACACATACACATACATATACTATGCACATTGCACATACATTAGTTACATAATTACTTAAAATACGCATTTAAATATTTTATACAGTACACACCACATTTTCCTTTGTTTCAACAATGATAAGCGTCACACAAAAAAGTTCTCCTGGACATGTCCAGGCTCTGTTGAGATGTTTCACATTTAGTACAATACATCTATATATATGTACATACATTGTTTTTGGATCTATAATCTGTACAAGCACATGAATCAGAGAGCTGGGGATGACCATCATGTTCCAGAAGCCCGACGAATCCCTTTGACTTTTAACATCCTTTTTTTAATGTACCTACCCCTTTGAAGTCATATTTAATGCGATCTAAATTATGGGTTGATATTTAACCCTTTTTTATGACTCTGCAACACAATGATATACAAATACAAGATCTTCTTCCCGAAATTAAACGTATGTAACCCATTCGCTATTTATTATCGTGAAAGTTAGCCTTTTTGTTTGCTGGCCGTTTTTTTTTAACCAAAGGTGGCAGGATTAGTCAAAGGAGGATTTTTCGGGCTTCATTGGATCAAACCTCAAATCCCGGGAATAGAAGAAGAATTTTTACATGTTGAAAGAGGGATTTGACATACAAAGCAAGTTACACACACAAATTCTCCGCCAGTTAATCATTTCGAAGTGCAAGCGAACCTTCTGAACTGACAAAGAGCTATCATTTAAACTTTTTTAAACACATAGAACACACAGACAGATAAAAGACACGTATTAATATAAGAACATGTTTTTTTTAATTACCATCTATAAACAGCAACTACAGCAATTTATGTTCTTTGTGCTATTCTCTGCGGCCCTAACCCCGAATCGGGGGCTTTGAAAAACAATTAACTCATACAAGAACAAGAACGAAAGAGTGGCAGTAAATTCCTCTATTTCCTACCACTATAGGCCGAGGGACTATTTTTTTTATGTCCTCTTCCCACTTTTTTTTTTTGCTCCAATGCTTTTGGTGTTATCGGGGGATTATTATATATATTATTTAAATATATAATTATTGGATAATAAAATAATAACCATTGCAAAAATATATTATTCATATATTTCTCCAATGGAAATATCAGATGACTATTTCCCCTAAGAGCAACATGACTTGTGTAAATTTTTTTTTCTTTTACTCTTCCATTTGCGTCTTCTGCCTCCGAACGTAAGCAAACATGTTTGAAGGTGTTACAGCGTTATTTTGGCCAAAAATTTTTGCAGGGAGTTATTAAGGCGAGCTTATTCTTTATTAGACAGTACAACTGGACTATACATATAATGTTACGCAATTTGATACCATCTTTTGCATTAAAAAAAAAAGGACTCTGCTGTCCAGTCCTTTTAATCCTTTATTAAGTCGTAATTAATTATCACCATCATTAGACATGTTCTCTGCTTGCCATTTTTCTTGGATGTTCATATTTATGTTTAACCGTGGGGTATTTTCATTAACATTAATTTTCGCCACATTAAATTTCGACACTTTTAAAGTTTTTTCTCCTTCAAAGTGGTTTCCTTTTAATTTTGTCGGCTGTATTTAATATTTTCGTGTAATACTATACGGTGTAAACCATTTTAGTTTCAGTTTTTTCCTATTTATTTTGTGTTGCTGCAATCATTAGTTTCCCATTCGGCGCAAGGAAATCAAAGTAAACCCAGCCCATATTTGTGTCATCTTCGTCTCAATAACTCCGGACCCAGATTGGATGTCCTTTGAGGAAATCTTACTGTACATGTACGCGCAATATCCTAATAATCTTAATCAAGTTTTATATTATTAACAGTAAATACAGCGGCTTATCCCTTAATGCCATTAAAGTGTCCCTTTATTTTTAATAATAATTTACAACCAGTTAATAATTAACCATCCTCCAAATACGGGATTACAACTATTTAATTATTAATTTTAGGCATTTATTTTAGCGGGTTAAAAGCCCATGCAACCATTTAAAGCCCAATAGAGAACCATATTGTTTAGATTAATTGTTTTTTTTTTTAAATATTGTTTTTTATAATGATTTTGAACGTTGAAAAATACGCGGATTTTTAATTAAAATGTGTTCCCATGTGACACGACAATTTTCTGGTCTTAACTCTGGACATTGATTGACGTTGACATACGGGTTGAAAAACAAAATCACATTCGCCCTCTCGCATACATATCCCATATGACATTCGTAACTATTATCCATGAATGCTGTTTTCCTGGAACGAAATTGTTTTTTTTTCTCAATAATAATGCTTTTGCATAGTCAATTATTTTCCTCAAAAAATTAATTTTCTTTTTGACAAATACCTACCTACTTTTCCAGGGCCTTTTCGTATATGCCGGTTGACGCAAAAGACTTTACCAAGTCGATTTTTCCGGACACGTGCTTAATTTAATGTTTCTTTCACTTTTTTATCTTTGCAATATTGGTAAATTGGTATGTTATGAGAGTACAGTTTTGTAGCAAATCAAGCTCAAACACGCCCTTGTGTCAACTGTTGTAAATCTTTGGGGAGTCTTAAGAAGGTTCTTGATGGATTCCAAGTTCCAATTGAGACATTTAACGGGATTTACGAAATCCTGTATTTTATTGCGGACTTCTGACAGCACAGTAAATCTGGGAGAATTCTCAAGAAATTTAGGTGCATATTTCGGTTGCAACAAATGCAATATAAATTGTTTGTAAAATCATATAAAATATTTAAAAATCCTTTTGTCAAACAATTCGAGGTATACTTTATAAAATCCTGAAAAATATTCAATTTCATCAAAGCAGGATTTTAAGCCTTTAAAGGCAAAGAAGTATACCTTGTATGTTTATACTCAATTTGCAACGACGAAAATTTCCCACTCAAATTTGCCATAAATAGCCAAGAATTCATTATTAGAGACAACCAGAATATTTTATAGACTTTCCCCCTTCCATTGTAATTGTATATTATAAGCGTATCAGACATGTATAATCGTGAAATATATCAACCTTTCACACAATTTTATTGCAGGAAATAATGTGAAATGTGAAATGTGATTTGTTTTATCCATAGCTATAGAGCCTTAATTCCAGAGAAATGTTCAAAAAGCTTCCAGCCTCTATATTATTGCAGAAGAAATACAGATCTGTGTAGTTATTGCAATTTTAGGGACAAAATGGCTACAATCACAAAATCACAATCCGTATTCACACGCAATATTATTATTTACCAAGGAAGGGGAAAGCTAATAAAAAGGTTTAAGCCGTAAACATTTTTCATGATGGGGAGTTTGTATACAATTATTACATCCGATTTGCCCCCTAAATATATTGTGTTGTTCCAATTTCATGTTTTTAAAGGTTTTTTTTTGGCAAGCTATTTTATGTCTTTCTTTCTCCCTCCTATTTACTTTCCCTTTGTATGGCCTCCAAGTGTAAAATAGTGTCCGGGTGTCAGGGTGAGAAAATTTATGGAATCCAATCAAGACCTTTTTTTTTTTGTTCAAGAATAAAAGTACTGAATGCTTTTAATATAGAAAAAAACAGGCCTTTATATTGTCCTACAAAGGATTTTTTGCAAGAATGTTTCGTATTTCATGTGAACATATATATTTGGATTGTAAATGGCTCATATTTCACCAGATTGCTCCAACTTAGTGTTTATATTTATACCCACAAACACACTTTATATAAAAGAATTTTTATATCCCTAGATATAGGTATATCTGGTTGCATATATTCCTTTTATAGATTGCATGTATCCCCTTTATAGCAGCATCCTGGTCAAACTTAACATTTGCTCATAATTTTTTTAAATTTATTTTTAACCTTTTTTTTTTCATTATTTTGTCACACTCGATCCTTTAAAAGTTCGATGCCTTCCTTACCTTTTTTTCTACATTTTTTTGAAGAAAACAAATCCGTTTTTTGTACGAGTGATGATCCTCTTTTTTTGGGAGTATTTCCACCCTAACAAGAACGTAACTATAACCTTACTTATAGACTTGCATTTTTAAAATTTCTGGGACATATACATGTAATATCGATGTAAACTGGTAAACTTGAAACACTTAACTTGCTTGGGTGTACTAGTTTTTTTTTTGTTTTTTTTTTAGATTTCCTTTTCAAGTACAAACTTTGTCTGACTTCGATAATATACAATGTATATAAGCCATGGAAAAGTTCAACGTTCCTTTAAATAACATTTGTCTGGTTATAATATAATTTATGTATATATACTTATAATTTTACACTAAATATCTGTAATATACATATATAATATATGTTTTTTTATCTTTCCCAGGTAATTTTTGGTTTGTTTTTTTTTTCTGAGAAAAAGTATTTTTTTTAAAGATACCCCCTTAACTTTGAGGACCTTTGTCGTAGCCGCTAACCAGCGTTTGAATTATCAACTGAATGGCAATCTTGTAGATATTCTCGATGTTGTCCGTGTACCGATCCCCTAAGGTCGTCTTTACTGCTTCTAGGAATGGCTTCTCGATTTTCTGGAATTGTAACAAAAAAATCAGACGAAAGTGTCAGCATTAGTTGCAAAATTCAATAAGTAAAAATAAGTACAGATTTACAGGTTATTAAAATATCCATAAGTTGTTCGAATGCGATATCACTTGTACTGACTCTATGAATTATTATTTTAATGACGTTTTAAAACATTTTGTTTTATCAAGGTTTTTAGTAGATTGTGCATTTATCTTTATCAATTATCATAGCTCAACCTTTGCATTATTGAGAGCAATTAATTGCTAAATAATTATGGTTAATTGCCTTTCTAATAACCTAAAATTACTGCCTCAGTACCATAATATCGAGTTTAAATTAAATACACACTAGAAAACGCGGCTACAAATGGTGATTGGAAATTTTAATCATAAAATTATATCTGCATTGCAATTTCCACATGTTCCTCGTCATACACATAAAATATATGCAAAATTCATGCCGTATTTAGTGTAATTCTGCGGTATTTTAAACGAGCAACTGAATTCACAGAAATCATACAGAAGAAAAATTGTTCACAGGATATTATTATAATTATAATACACTGATTTTATTTATTAATTAAACCATTTTTGCCCCGTCAATAAGATTCACTTTTGCTTTACACAAATTGTACGTCGTATTTAAGTACAAAAAGACACATTTTAATAGTTGATATTTGCCCATTTTATTTATTCTGTATCCCACCACCACTACCACCATTGAGCTGCATTAGAGTTACCAAAACGTACTCGTAGTTCCGGTTAAATTTACTAGAATCCTGCGTCCGACTAACCCGAATCCCGGGAATATCATTCAAATACCTCAGATCCTCCCCCTCCGCCCGCCATTTTAACACCTTAAGACTAGGATGGTTCAAAAAGTCCGCAATATGATTGGCCGTAGAGTCCAGATCGGGGGGATCTTCGTGGGCAAAGCCACTGAATTGCATCATTTCCAGATGGCGTAGTGTCATCTTGATTTCCGGTAAGACCGTGGGACGAATTAGACCCAAAATTATCTTTCGGAGAGAGATTGGCAGGGGGAAAAGGAGACTTCTAATCCAAAAGCTGGCCAAATCCAAGCATTCCAACGTCCTACAATGCTGCATCGCTTCCCACACTTCGTCAATGTAATTCGCCAGTAACCAACAACGATCTCCGTAGCCGTTGCAACTGATTTCTAGATGGGACAAGGTTCCAGCATTCCGCGAGAGGGCATTGCTCGTGCTCATTTTGAACTCATGAGAATCTCTCCCGGGATAAATCTCCATGAGGAACTTCTTCAACGTGTTTTGCGAATTTAGGAGATGTAAACCTGCACGTGGGTCACATTTACGTCCGATTTAAGCCAGACAATTCTAGCCTCTACTTAAAATTATATTATGTAGTCAACTCCCTCTATAAAAGCACCCTATCTGCACCAGCGAAAGTGCTTTTATAACGAACTGCTGATATAGAGAATTAGTTTAAAAAAATATGAATATTAATTAATTAATTAATTCAGGCATAACTTGGATAATTTTCCAAATTCTAACAATATTTACACAATTTGGCGTAAATATTTACATTTTAGTGGGAAAAAAAATAAAAATGTTATGGTAGAGTTCCGGTGCTGTAATAGAAAAAAAGTTAATGTTGATGGGATACCTGACTTAGCCCTAATGCTCTTATAGGAAGAAAGTGCTGTTATAGGGAGAGGAATGTGACCGAGGGAAGAAAATACCCTGCTGTTATAGAGTAACTGCTGTTATAGGGAGTGCTCTTATAGAG
>JAQGBT010002490.1:0-23801 GCA_034698585.1 Disparrhopalites patrizii | reverse complement strand
AGAGAAAGAAGAGAAAGAGAGAGAAAGAAGAGAAAGAAGAGAAAGAGAGAAAGAAGAGAAAGGAGAGAAAGAAGAGAAAGAAGAGAAAGAAGAGAAATAATAAAAAGAAGAAAAAGAAGAGAAAGAAGAAAAAGAAGAAAGAGAGAGAAAGAAGAGAAAGAAGAGAAAGAAGACAAGAAGAAAAAAGAGAGAAAGAAGAGAGAGAAGAGAAAGAGAGAAAGAAGAGAGAGAAGAGAAAGAAGAGAAAGAGAGGGAATGAGAGAGAAAGAAGGAAGGAAAAAGAGAGAGAGAAAGTTATATGTATATTGAGTGAAAGAGGAAGAAAGTTCGGAGTATGAGAGATTTATGTAAATATAGAGAAAGGAAGTAGTAATGGCATGTTGAGTACAGTGTAAATAGAAGAGACTACTAAAAAGAGTATAATATCATAATGACGTGGGGGGTAGGAAATCGCCGTTGCTCTTGCTGGACCAACACATACATATGTACATTATATAATGGAAGTAAGTATATATCTAGTAGAAGCTGTAGTAGTAGTAGTAGCAGCAGCACCAGTAGTTGTAAATAGTAGTATAGTCATACAAAGTATATTTTTTTAGTCAATCGTATTAACAGGAGCAGTAGCAGGAAAAAATTCGTAGTAGAAAATGTCGTAGATAGTACTAGTAGCTGTGGTTTTAGACTTGAATAAAGATCTGGATTTAATTGACTGGGAATTCTATAGGAGACATGAAGAGAAACACATACACGCCAGTCCGGATGTTTATCGTATCGTAGTGCACAAGTCCTCCAGACTTGCCTCACATCTCTGGAGTGCAGCCAGCACATTTCTCTTTTCTCTGTTTTTTTTTCTCTCTCATAACTTTCACTTGACAATGGACACTTTTTTTGTTACTATAGGCATAATTAGAGATGATGGTAGTTACCCATGTTACGAGTAGTCATAGAAGAAGAAGAATATAAGAAAGAGCTAATACTTTTTGTCTCACTCAACCACTACGGCACTATTAGATAATCTAACTAACTACAGAGAGATATATAGTAGAGTTAGAGATATGATAAGGATGATTTCAAGGGGGGAAGAGTCAGAGAGAGAGAGATATGTAGGGGGAAATAGATATAATAGATGGATATATAGAAGAGTTATAGGGAAGAACGAGGATAACCACGAGTATATCTAATGCTATATAGATTCTACAGTATTTTGTTTCTATCTAGTGTAATACGAAGAGAAAAAAAACGGGAGGGGGAAGATGAAGAAGAAGGATAAAGAAGAGAAAAGATAAATAATCCACCAGTGGGTTTCCCCTATTTATTAATCAACCAATGTAATTACGTAATGGTGGTTTCCCCAGTTGAAAAAAAAAAAACTTTCCCCGCCCTCAAAAATGTTTGGGAGTCATGGACTCTTATAGTTTTTTTTAGTGTGAATATATGAACACGACTGTTATATGGACTATATAGTACTGTGTAAACTTGCTCTACTCTGTGATTTCTTCCTTCTTTTTTTGTTATCTTTTCCACGATTTCTTTTATTTCCATGTTAATTACGGGTTCTTCAACACATGGAAGTCTTTGGGGAGAAAGGGGAACGTTTGAACATGTACTTTCTCCTCCCTTTTTTATACGCTTTCTCCAATGCCGCAAAAATCTCCCATTCTGAGCTCTATGGATCCTTGTCGTCTACATCCATGTAATAGTGTAAGAGCCAGACTACATGGTGTTAACAACAGTTAATTCAGATGGCTTTCCCTGAATTTGCTTATTGCCTTTGTTTCCCTCTCATTGTCATTCTTCTTCTTGTTTTACAGTGCGTAAAACCGTGAAGAGAAATATTTAACAAGGGTTCACTCAAGCGCGAGAGGGAAGGGATTTTTTTTGAAAAGGAGGAAATATTGGGAAAGCATGCTATTAACTCCATGGAGATGAGGCGGAAAATGAGCTTAGTTGTTTTTTGCAAAGGAATGTATAAAGAATATTTAAAGGGGAAAATGTACTGGAATCGCCAATTCTATTTTGAGGAGGGTGTATATATGGATATGTACTTGTAAAATTACAAGGTAAAACAATGAAGATCTTCATGAGAAGAAGAATATATACACAAGTATAATTAAATTCTTTCTAAGCCTTTGCTTTCTCTTTTTATGATAGTGTCACTTAGCGCCGTATGAGTCATTTAAATCTGTACCAGAATCTCCCGTCTGTAACATTAAACGTATCCTCAACAATAAATAAATAAAATATCAAGATGAACCCGAATTCCAAGCTTTCAGATTTGCTAACACGCGATCTTGTAGCTGTGCTTGTGTAACAGCTATATCAATATGCATTCCAATGGCTACATTATACATATGGGAACTTAAAAAATCATTTTATTCCTTTTACTTACATACATAAAGGCTATAATGAGCTCAATTATTATTACCAGAGGGAGTCATACATTATTAAGTTCAGTCGTTTTTATTTTTAAAATCCGACGTGTGTGCACGGTGAATTTGTAAGACAGTTATGTGGCTTTAACTTTTACGGGAAGAAATGTACAGGAGAGCGCGTTGGCAATGCTGAAAGCTTGTAAGGTTTTGTATTTTAAAGTCCTCGTTTTAAGTTATACGAACTATATGGAAAATGGATAATATACGACATGATTAATTGCTGAATACTCGAAGTTTATATGCTCAAAGACTAAAACGAAGTACGTAGTGTAATTTTGTGCAAATGGATCCACCTATCATGATTTCCCTGTCCAAGAATTTCAACAATTAAATGCGTGAGGAAAAAAATAATTTCAACGCGTAACCCAACAAAAGAATAATAATTTGCAAACGATAGTGGGTTCAATTCCCTTTTTACCACATGAGAGTTCATTGTCGTTGCCTCTTGGGCCGTCAGAGGATTACATGAGAGAATTTTCTGGGAAATGCCCTAATATTTAGTGCGTATTAATTTATACGTATCAGAAAGTCCTTTGAAAGATATTGTGCTGGGATTAAGTACATCACCAGATTTCACCACGGAATTTTCTCAGATAATTTTCTTTTCTGTATATTTGGTGAAAGAGAAAATCCGGGGAATTGCTCCTACAGAAATTACATAATCCTTGCTTTTACAATAATAAAGAGGAAAAGTAAAAAAAAACACCTCTCAGACATTATTTCTGGTAACGAGGAAAAAAGGGAATTAAGCCTCTTACATATTTTCTCAAGAATGACGCTAGACTTTTCTTATTATTATGGCAGAAGGGAACAAGAAAATCTTTTTTCTACTCTCTCCAGTCCACTTTCGTATGTATTCCCATGCTCTCTCCTTGACAAAAATGTCGTTCCCTGCCGAGTCCGAAAAACCTCTTGTTAATCAAACGGATTTAATACCCCATTCTGAGCATGTTAACAGGAAAAATAATAAAATTACAACAAAGTCCGGGGATGCAAAAGCGGCTTACCCCGATGTTGCCTATCTTTAAAAATAATACAAGAGCCTGCACAACAGCGTTAATCTTTAAGACATAAAAAATTACAAAAAACGTCTCTAGAACTATACAGAACGACGGCTGTGAGAGAAATTGGGACCTTCAAATCGTATTCCACAACACATTGTAAAAGCATTTCTTGCAAGGAAAATCATGGATGTAAAATTCAGTTCTAAGTTCCTACAAATATTAAGTCTGTTTATCAAATATGCATCAAATTATTTGTTTTCATTATTTAGGAAAGAGAAACCTTGTGAGGGGCTAAAACCTCACTTCATAATCAGCTTCCTCTTCCTACGCACATAAAGTAAATGATCTGGGAGTGGATTATTTGCGGCCCCAGGAAGAAGATTAATTTTGAATGTGTCTATCCATATACATATTTACCTACTCAATGCATGTACTCTAATTGTGTGGTAGGTTGATGTAGGAGAAAGCAATTATTAGGTACTAAACTTTCTCTCTCTGTCTCTCTCGCTCTCTGTCTCTCATTCTCTGACTTCCCTTCTAGCAAAAAGCTCCACTCAAGTTTCTTTAAATTTTCAAATTATCATTCTACCGTTGTTTTGAGAAATATTATATGGAGCAGCCTACGCAGGTTGTCTTCTTTTCCCCGAAATCCCAACAGCATTTCCTGTATTTAGAGGAAGGCACATTCCCGCACCTTTTACTGTGCAAGGACAACAACAGGAAGACTCAAAGATAAAATGTAGTGGGAAGAAAAAACTTTTTAGAAATTTTCCCATTTACGATGGAAAGCAAACTGCGAAAGAGAGCAAGAGAGAGATAAAGAGACAGACAGATGACTTGTGGATGAAAGTGTATAGAAGTTGAAGATGTAAGTATTGTTTCCCAGAGACAGACGTCATCAGGTAGAGAAACGCAATTACACAAAACATCACAAGGGACAGGAGCTGAGAGGGAGAGAAAGAGAAACTCAAAGGAAAATATCATCCTCTCATATTACATTTTCTCCTTTCCTCCGTCCCAACACTCTCACATATGTCTCTGTTTGTCTCTGAACAAATATCAAAATCTTCTTCAAGGGATAAAAACACCCTTTGCAAATTCTCCGATGGAATTAAATGACAATATATAATCACTATATTTCTCCATAGGTTTATGTTCCACTAATAAAACGGTCTCACAGATTCCTGTAGGAAATATTTCCTTTGACGTCACTGTTAGTTATCCAATACCACTGAATGTAATATGCACAAAAAATTCTTTTTTGTTTTGTTTAATCTATTTCGTGAATTGGGTAGGAATTGGATTTCTACTGATGCCATTGACGATACAATATATGCAAAACTTTCCCCTATCTCATCATCAACAAATGTAGAATATTCTTTACAATAAACAATAGAAACAGATGAATTGTATTTTTGGAAAGATCAAAAGACTAGAAGTTTCTCGATCAAGGTAAAATGTAAAAGACGGTTCCATTTGAAGGATTATAATTCTGTGGGTGTAATAATACCCAGTTTTTATTGGGGGAGAATTGTAGAATATTTTTTATTGATGTCAATTTACCTGTCAATTACCATTGGCTATAGCCTATGTACGTTTTTACTCAGGCGTGTGTATACATATACATGTGCGCATATAATAATATAGTGAATTTTCCTATGAAATGCAACCGACACAATACATACGTCTCAATAAAAGAAGCAAGTTCGTATAGACGGCATTGACGTGTACAGAAATGGAGCTAAAGAAGAAAAGAGAGAAAGGTGTAAACGGTATGACATGTGTATAACATAGCTTAATTGACGAGAGAGAGAAAAAAGTGCCGGTGAGGGAGAGATTATGTTTCACATGCTTTTTACTTTCTCCATATATGTGTAGTTGTTATCCGTGTCTGTGTAATACAATTATGCCCTACGTGACCATCAAACGCACTGATAAGACGACGGCAGTCAAGAAATGCAGGTTTATATGCATGTAACTCAAATAGAAGAAACCCCTGTGGAAGTGAAACTCAAAAGGTGGATCAAGATTCAGGAGGACAAAAAGAAAATAAAACAATTGTGCTATAGAAACACAAGTGAAATTCAAAATTCAGAGCATAGTAGAGGAGAAGTGCAACAAACAGAAGATGGAGAAATCAGGAAAATGGAAACACAACACCAACAATTATGGGAAAGTATGGAGAAAGGACAGCACAAAGAGAGGGAATTTAAGAAAAAAATTGAAGAAACAAGAAAGGAAAAAGGGAAAACAGAAGAGAGGAGAAAGCAAATTAGAAAAGAAAGAACAGGAAGTGAAACGTTGAAATAATAGATGCATTAAGGAAAATTAACAACAGAAAGTGGAAGAATTACAAGAAATACTATGTGAAAGAAAGGAAAGACAATGAAAAAACAAGGAAGAAGGGACATTAACAAATTAAAATAGAAAGGGAAGAAGTTGGAATAGAAATCTAAAAATAAACAAGAGAGAGGGAAGAAGTTCGACACATTAAAAAATGAAGAAGAAAGAGTAGAAGAGAGACCAAGTAAATAAAAAGAAAACGAAGAGTTAAAAAGAGAACGCGGAACCGGAAGAGAACAGAAAGTTAAGAAAAAAGAAAGAAGAGAAAGTTGAAACGAAATAGAAAAGAAATCAAGGAAAAAAGAAAGAAAACAAAGTTGACACGGAAGAGAGGAGAAATCAAAGAAAAAAGAAAGAAGAGAAAGTTGAAACGGAAGAGAGGAGACATCAAGGAAAAAAGAAAGAGGAGAAAGTGAACAAATTGAAAAAATCAAGTACAGTAAGAAAAATCAGACAAGGTGAAGGGGAAAATTAAGAAAAAGAGAATGAGAGAAGAGAAGCCATTAGAGAAACGAAACGAGGGAAGAGAAAGTGGATAAATTAAAATAAAAAAGGTAACAAAACAAGGTAAAAAAACGGCAGGAAAAAACGATCATAAGCAGAAAAAGAGAAATTAAGACGAACAAATTTGAAAAAAAGAAAGCCCTGAAAAAAGAGAAATTAAGGCGAACAAATTTAGAAAAAAGAAAGGGAAGAACAGACGAACCAGAAATAAGGGAGAAATGCTGGGGAAGGAATGAAAATACAATGTACCGACAAGGGAAAACATGAATTTACAAAACAGAAGAAGAAGAGGATGACAAGAAAAGGGAAGTGGCATAAAAGACAGATATTGTTGAAGAAGGGAGAAAGACTGAATAAGACAAAGAGAAAGTTGGTAGGGAAAGGAAGGGCTGAGTAATACAGAAGGGAAGAAGAAGAAAAAGGGGGAGGGGTTGAAAGAAGAGATGAAGAGAGAGTTTTGTTATTTTAGGGAAATAGGATACGTGTGGTAGCCTTGAGCGGTTTTACCTGTTGGGATCGAACTTCAATCTTGTCGCTATAAACGTAGACTACACGATCTGTAGTGGAAGTGGTAGCAGATTGGGAAGAGGCTGTAGCAACTGCAGTAGTTTGACGGCCGGGGCTAGCTGCCAAAAACGGTAGTGTCTTCGCCCCCAGATTAGAACAAGCAAATGTAGCATAGCCAAAGCCACCAAAAAATACATTGAGGTACACTCAGGCAAAATATATATATGTATAGATATATATATATATTTAATATATAGTTAATCTTTCTCATATGAACAGACTTATGTTACGTAATACACTTTACAAAACGGAAAAGAAAATTAAAATAAAACCAAAGAACAAACACTCATTGTAATATATGAAACACTTTCAACGAATACTTTTATATACTTTTTTTTTATCTCAATTACTTTCACCTACAACTACTTTCCCTAACCAACAAAATTGGTTTTAATAAAAACACAAAATAAAGGCTTCCTTTTTTTTCAAAAGAGAAAGTCAATCACAATGACTTAATACTGGCAAGTGTAAGAAACTGAAGGAACAAAAAATATTTCAATATACAGGGTGATTCAAAATCAACTGGGTACGTTTTTTTTTGTTTGTCCGTCGACATCGTACAGTATGTACGTATTACGTACTATTTTAAACTCTCCAATAAACTTTCTACGAACCACCGTGTACCAGTCTTTTGGGTTAACACAAAAATAAATTAAGTCATCGTCAAGTCATCTCTTCTTACTTCTGACATTTTATTACTTTTTTACTTTTGGTAATGAACTATGAAAATAAATATGAAACAAAAAGTTATACCCTGAACTTGTTTTTCTTTTGTACGTTCTAACAATATACTGTGAGCTAATCCATAACACCTTACTGATCTACATATGTACGTCTGTAGTAATTACTGTGCCTCTTTAAATACTGCAGGATCGTATCTAATTTTTACGAAATAAAATAAATAAATCAACAATTATTTGTGTATCAAACTACCTCCAATGTTACTCATTGACTCTTGAATGGGTAAAATCGTCTCTCATTTTGTGATATGAATCCTTTTCAGTAGATTTGGTATACATTTGTTCATTCTTTGGCTCATGTTCGTATTGATTATTGCCTTTTAAAGCATATTTTTTTTGTTAATGAATCATTTGGATATCAAGTGACTGGAAATAGTTTTTGGTGTATTTTTTAAATGTATTTTTTGGTATTTAATTTTTTTTTAAATGTTCGGATCTCCTTTTGCTAATAGGATGAATTTACCAGCTTGTTTCGTTGTATATGATGTGGTCTTTCAATGCATATGTGTGTATGTTCTTCACAGAGAAGACGATGAATATATGTTGAGGATTTTTTTTGGGTATGTACAGGTAGTACTTACATTACTAATGTATTATTACAATGTAGTATTCCTAAATACTTGTCTTTTTTTTTGCAGTACATATATTTCAAATGAAAATCCGGGTAACGTAATTAATGTTGGTATTACTGGTATAATTATTTCGTAGTTTCTATTCAACATACGGTAGCCCTTCGTCTGTGTGGCAGTTAAGGGATTAGTTTAATCAGCATAAATTATTTATTTGGTTGTTTTTTCTTCGATGAAAAAAAAATCTGTTTTCTCATCTTTTCCATTCGTAACAAATTACTTGTCCGGTGACCCGTACAAAAACTCTTGAATAATAGGCAGCTGATGGGGGCGGGGCGGAGGGGGGAAACATATATTACATATAAAGAGAAGGCTATTATATCGTGTCAACTATGGGAACAGTATTATGTACATCAAAGATAGCGACAAAAATGTTAGTATAGTTGAAAGCCCAATAGACGTGTTAGTATATATAGTATAGGATAAACATATAGACAAACATATATACGGGGATTTTTTCCAAATCAAACACATGGGTATCACGAAATTTGACGAGAACAAATGAGCTTTTAATGATATCATGATGTACAATAATACGTGTATTAGAACTAATTTTTTTCAACCCATAAATTTCCCCTTTTTGAGATGAAAAGTTAGAAAAAATATTATTATTATTGATTTTCGAAACAATCTGCATAAATTCAGTTAATACATTAGCAAATAGAGCATGATTAGAAAATGTAGTAAAACATTGATAGATTGTATTTTTTTTTAAATTCAGTGGATCATTAGACAAGTGTCATGCAAAGAAGCATAATAATGATGAATTAGAGAAAATATGCTTTGTTTTATCTCATTACTTTCGTTTTTCATATGGAAAATGAGTATGTTTTAGGAAGAGATAATATAGAAAAGAGTATAAAGAAGTATATTATTAGAATGCAAGAATGATTTTGCATATCACTCATTACGAGGCATAGCAAATGTTGAAAGTATATAAGAGTCATGGGATTATTTATGCTCCTTGCGTTTCTTGTTCTTTTCTCATTTCCTCGAGAAATTACTGAGTCTGTCACTGGCTTTGATTTATTTGGAAGGTAAGTATAATTAAATGTATGCATAGATCATGGTGATGCATGGAAAGAAATTTTAAAGAAAAAGTCCCTGTACATTTGTGAGGGTGATGAATGACAAATATAGAAAATATACATATGTATGTAGTATACGGATGTTCACACGTTGTTTGTATGTATAAATATACATATTTGTGTTTATCTGGATTATTTTCTCAGCATTTTCACTCTTGATCTGAGTCTATCATGTGTTTTTAAATGGAGAAGTTATTTATAAGTTCTTTTTGCTGTTTGTACAATATATAGTATTGAAAGTATTGATGAGTAAATATCTTAAATGTTTTAATTTTGATGTATAAACAGCCCTTGTGGGCGTGGAGATGTACATACATGTATGTATATATTATGTAAAAGTTTTAGTATTAATTTTTTTTCCGTATTTTCTCAGTCGTTTGTATTGATGTGGACCAGTCTTTATGTTCATATACAGCCGTGGTTTTTTTTAATTAAAAGTCATGTTTGATGTTGTGGCTTTAATATTATTCTTGATATTAATTTGTTTTCGTAGTAAGTGAATTATGAGAAAATCTGAGCGGTTGGTGGTGGTTTCACAAACAAAAATATGTAAAAAACTCTCTCATGATTGATAGCGAAACAATTCATTACGAAGAAAATCCGGGGAAATTTTTTTTTGCGCTCCCGCTTTTTCTTCTTTGTGATTCTTGTACATGATCGTTCCTGTACAAATTTATAATTCCTCCCTTTGCACTTTTCTTTGTACTCTAAAAGAAAAGTTTTGGGTCTTTTTTATATATGCAAATCGGATGTTCTGAGACTGAGAGGAGGAAATGGGCTAATTAGTTTTTTCCAGAGGTTTTTATAGCACTATAGAGCTAAACAGGGAATCCTTGTCATAGGAATTCGAGAATTCTTTATCCCGGATATTTCCTAATTAATAGCCTCAAAGTAATTGAGAGCTCTCCTACATATGCTACATACGAATGTATGAGCATAACAAAAGTGTATAAGAAAAAGATATCACTACACATTGGCCTAATGCTATGCTCTTTTGCTTCAATATTAACGCTTCTACACGTCATTTTAGCATCTTCCAAACAATATAAATGTAAAATACTAAATGTAAATACATACGTAAATAAATACATAAATAGATACGGAATTTATATTGTTTTAAGCCTATCAAAACACTATAAAGAAATGGATTATAAATTTGAAAATCTTCCATGACTGTGAGCGGCCTTACAAGGCATTTCCTTTGAACAACTCTTGCATAAGTAAAGAAGTTAAATTATTTGAAATAATCACTCTCAGCCTGAATTAATGGTGACATATGACCTTTTGTGAGGAGGAAAGTCCCGCATTTAATTACCTTCTAGTTAATTCATGGACTTTATAGCACTCCAAAGTGACTTCAAAGTTGGAAGGGATCCTCATCCTTGCAGAGGCCGCTGGACCCCGCCTGATTTTAGAGTACAAAGAAGCGGCGCAATGGAGGTACCGGAGTTGTTAAAACATGTTTAAGGATTATATACTTAATTGCATCAACTAAAAATGTAAATTCTAATGGTTTCTTGTACTGACATCGAGAAGCACGGCACGATCAAGTCTAGAAGACTAAAATACTCTGGCGGTGAATTTTGTTCTCGTGAAAGGTTTATTTTCTTAAGTTTTTTTTGGCTCTTTCACTAAATTATGCATAAAGGATATGGCCCGTGACTGTGTAACACATATATACGCATCATGGTCAAGTGCCGCTGTAGATTCTTAATTCCTAAACATTTCCACTTTTGGAGGTGCCAGAAATATTTTGGGGAACACACTTTCTGCCATTTTTATTCCCGGGGATTTTTAAGGACATTTGTCAATTCTTTGTCCATGTTTTCTATTTTAAATTGGAGGATTTTCCACGTTTTGTAATACTTTCAATGTCTCTGAACATTCTTATTGTATATTGCTCCTCCACCAACAATATGAATTATAATCCCGGTAATGAGGAAGGTAACAAATAACAGAAATCTGAGACAAAAATGGAGGGAAAATTCAAAAAACAATTGAAACGGGCACCAAGAGATTTTTTCCCTCCAAAAAAAAAGAAGCTGAGAAGCGAGAAGATGACTGGGTAGAGCGAGACAAAGGAAGGATGCAATAAAGAAGATGACATATATGTCAGCACCAGGAGCAACTTTTCTGAGACAAACTAACAATAAGGCCCAGATTACTATCACGTCCTCGTGGAGAATGTACGACGTGTGGAATGACAAACTTGGACGGTAATTATCCCCGGAGAGCACCCTCTTTCTTGTTCTTCGTCGTCAACAAGTGTATCAGATATACATACATAGGTATAAGTATAGATACACATATTTTCCCAAAGAGTACAATACCCTCCCAACTACAGTACGTCCTTGTATTACAAGCTCCACCTTATAAACCCCCGTCTCATGTACACAACTCCCGGGCCGGAAGATGCCCGGGTTGTACATTGCCAGGGCCAAATCCCTGGTACGACGTCCACCATCAACCATCTGATGATATTATTGATGTACGGTGAACGATAAGAGATTGAGGGAGTCCTGGACGACACTTGTCTTCCACACCTTCTGCGCATAAAGGCTCTTTACAACTCGTTAATGATGTCAACAGCCCGTCTTGTAACAAGTACTTACAACCCCCAATGCGTTCACACTCCAAAGACAAACTCCGCTACAAGTCGCCAGAGCCAGGAGGAGAGTTCCAGTATCAGCATTTTACATACAAATGTATACATAAATATATACATATAAATATATATATACATGCTTCTTCTTATATAAGAAGGAACTTTACATATTTCCTCTACTTTCCCCAGGAAAATCTACTCACATTGTCCCAAAAGATTTCTTTAACCCCCTTTTCCCTTTAACTCATACTACGAACATTAGCTTGGAGCTTACTCGAGTCCATCCTCATTTGTTACTACGTAAATATTAGGCTGAGAGAGCGAGAGAGAGAGAGAGAGAGAGAAAATACATGAGTGAGGAGAAGCGAGAGAAGGAGAGTGAAAGAGAGTGAAGGAGAGAGAAGGCGAGAGAATAGGAGAGAGAATAGGAGAGACAAGGAGAGAGAATAGGAGAGACAAGGAGAGAGAATAGGAGAGACAAGGAGAGAGAAGGAGAGAGAAGGAGAGAGAAGGAGAGAGAAAAAGAGAGAGAAAGAGAGAGAAAAAGATAAAAGAGAAAAAACGAGAGAAAAAGAGAGAAACAGAGAAAAAGAGAAAAAAAAGAGAGAAAAAGAGAGAAACAGAGAAAAAGAGAAAAAAAAGAGAGAAAAAGAGAGAAAAGCGAGAGAGTTATAAGGTAAGAAAGGGTTAAAATAGGGAGATATTTAAACCGAAAGAGAAAGAAAGGAAGAAAACATCTATTCAGTAACTTTTCCCACCCAACACGATGCATTGATGTTAGCTGGAACGAAGGCTGAAAGATGAGAGGAGGAGGAGGAACCAGAAACTCGCTCTTTATTATGTGTTTACTATCCGTGCTTTAAAAAATTACGGCTTTTTCGGAGAAATAACGTACGTCATGAGGTCGGTATTACACCCAGAGTCCTTATTGCCTAGTTCGTTCATTGCAACGGGACATAGAGAGAGAGAGAGAGAGAGAGAGGAGGTGAGTGATACTCCTATGAACGGATACACATTTCTTCAAGAGGAGCGAGAGTAAGAGCAAAGCATGAAGAGAGAGAATCAGAGAAAGAGAGAGAGAGGGACGAAGAGAGAAAGAATGGAGGACGTGTCACTAAATAGTGAAAGAGTTTTGAAAACATGTCGGATTAGTTTCGCTATCAATCTTGTGAACTGTCGTAGTAGGAGGAGTACATGGAGAAGTAGGAGAATGTGACGTCGTCAAGAGCAGAACGTATCACATTTCATTTATTATAGGAATAATAATAATCTCTTTCATGTTGTTCCCTCAGTACTACTAGCATCCACATTGAACTGGGTGTTACTCTGTGTAGCTCTACTAATCCCCACCGGACTGCATTGTAGTCATGCTAATGCGAGAATATTGACCAAATTGATTTAACTCGAAAAAGAATTTTATTTGCTCCAGTAAAGAAATAAAAAGGGTATTACTGATTCTCTCCCTTTTTTATTGTATGTAGGAAGAAAATATCGATCCATGTACGGAGACACCGTATATTGTCATTGGAAAAATCCGGGTGCTCTTTTGTGCCATTGTCATTCCACTTTCAATTGTTTCGATTGTCGTCAGAGACTCGACCATTGTCGGGGCATGGGGATGCGGGGGGAAGGTGTGATGGGCAAACTGGATCAGGGTCTATAATTGTGACTTATTACGAGAGCGGGGTGTAGATAGAAGAATGGAAGAGAGAGAGAGAGAGAAAAAAAAATGATGGAGAAAGTGGGAGAAGATGTAGGGAAATAATAGAGGGGACAGGGAAATAATGGCAAAGAGAGAAAGAGATGGAAAGAGAGAGAAAGAGACAGAAAAGGACAGAGAAAGAGGGAGAGGGATTGGTTTGGAATCGTTACACTTTATCAAAACGTGATAAAAATGGTGCTGGTGGTCCTTTTGGATAATGTATGTAATGTTGATTTATGGTGAACACAATCGTGAAACTTTTCATGGCTCACACAAACATACAGAGCTTTCTCTCTCTCTCTTTCTTTCTCTGCTTATTTGGACACAATCTTTCAACTCACAAGTGGGATTCCACAATGAGGGACAGAGAGAGGAGGAAGTGAAATGTAGGTAATACGTATGATTGTGTGAGAGAGAGAGAGAGAAAGGAGAGAAATAGTAGGTAATTGCACCCCAAAAAGGCAAGTGTGCTTTCTACCATGATAGTGCGGACGTTTAAGGTGCCATTGCTGATAAAGAGCGAGTATTTGCTACGGAGCACAAAAGGTAAAGAGGGAAGATAGAATGATTTAGGAAAGAGAAAGTAGAGGAAGCTAATGCTTGCATTCTCTCCTTTCTCCCTTTCTCTCTCTGTCTATCGCTCTCTCTTTCTATCGCCCTCTTTCCCTCTTTCCCTCTCATACACTCAAACATTGAAAAGTGGTAGTTGGTAGTGGGACAAACTTTTCACCCTCCATAATTTCCCCACTTTTTTTTTTCGTTCTTTCCTCTGGCTCCTCATCATCTTGGTCCTTCTCATAGCCGTCCTCTCATTCCCTTTCATGGAGCATTCCCTCTTCTAGGAGCTGGAAAACCGGGTGAGGAAATCTCCGTATTGTGATCATATAACGACATATATGTTTGGAGGTACAAGTCAAACATCCTTATAAATTCTATAACGTGGCTTGAACTTTTTCACCACAGCTTGCCCACAATGATTTACTTGGGCATTAATAGAACTCATGATAGAATCCTTTTCTAATTCTCTCCTCTCTCTAACACTCTCTCTCCATAATTTCTATCTTCCTTTCTTTCTCATGCTTTCCTTTTTCTCTTTTGCTTTCTCTTTTACTTTCTCTTCTGCCTTTTCTCTTACTTTCTCTTCTGTCTTTTCTTTTACTTTCTCTACTGTATGTTCTTTCGCTTGCTAGTTTAATTTCTCTTCTGCCTTTGCTTTCGCTTTCTAGTTTACTTTCTTTTGTGCTTACTTATCTGCTTTCTCTTCTTATTTCTGTTTTATTATCTTTGCTACTTTTTTATGATTTCTCGTTTGTTTTCTTCGCTGTTTTCTCTTCTGATTTCTCGTTTGTTTTCTTCGCTGTTTTCTCTTCTGATTTCTGTTTTATTTTCTTCGCTGTTTTCTCTTCTGATTTCTGTTTTATTTTCTTTGCTGCTTTCTCTTCTGATTTCTCTTTCACCGTCCATTATTCTTTCACGTCTGTTTTCTTTTATTACTTTCTATTCTTCCTTCTTTTCTGTCTTCTTTTTAACTTTATTCTCTGCTTTCTCTTTTACCTTTGCTCTTCCATATTTAGTTTTGTGCTGCTTTCGCTTGTTATCTATCCTGCTTTGATACTTTCTTTCTTATACATTCTGCTTATTTTTTCACGCATACTTTCTCTTGTACTCTGCTGTCTCTTTGTGTCCGTCGCTCTGTCTCGCTCTGTCTCTCTCTCGTTGTCCATACCACTCTCTCCCTGTCTAAAATGTTGGGACATTATCTGAGATCAAACTTATTGCGTGATATATTTCGAATGTTTTTCCTATACACATTAGTGCTCGTTTGGCGATTCTGTTTTAGTTGTGTGGTACTCGAGGAAAGAAAGGTAAAGAGAGGGGAAGGCGAAGAGAGAAAGGAAGAGAAAAAACTCCTATGACCTGAAATATATACTCCTCCATCATTTCATGTAACTCTCCCCACCTTCCCCCACCTCCTCCCCTCGTTTCTCATGTCTAGCCGTGAAGAAAATCTGCTCCCAACAACTGTAGAAAGTTATGACGGAGGAGGAGAGACATGGAGAAAAGGCACCGGTTGTGAGGATGCTGGGGAAGGTGCGGAGACTGAATAAACGCGTTGTATAAATTCTGGTGAAGCCAAACCAAACTGGCAACCACCATATGAGGGGTTGGAAATGAAACCAGCCTAAGTTGGAACAAATTTTACATGAAGTGCAAAACACTGTACCGATAGCAAAACTTACCTACACATGGGTAAAAGTTTTCGCCATGGATATACCCATCATGTATAGCCTCATCACTGTGTAAATTTTCGCAAATCCAGTGGAACCCGTTTAAAAATATCGCAAAT
Organism: Disparrhopalites patrizii; assembly: GCA_034698585.1. Classification (NCBI taxonomy): domain Eukaryota; kingdom Metazoa; phylum Arthropoda; class Collembola; order Symphypleona; family Sminthuridae; genus Disparrhopalites; species Disparrhopalites patrizii. Next base: position 7,840 of record JAQGBT010002490.1, on the reverse strand, counting down.
TTTCAGGCATGAATACCATGGACTTAGCCCGTTTTGGCAAGGAAATCGGGATTTCGCTATATTATGCATACAAAACCAGGGGTAGAAGGAATTCCTGCACTTTTCAATACTATCCCTCTGTCTCTTTGCTGTTTTATCATCCGTCTCATTTTCAAAATTTTGGGACTTAGGGTGGTTTGGCTCCGAAACGCTTCATATGTATTTTCCCTCAAACTTTCCCTTCCCATTGCCATTTCAAACCATTCTTCTCCCCATTAAAAAAAGCTGCCTATATAAAAGAATGATTTTGACAAAAGCAAAATGGTAAAATAACGGGGGCAATTGCAATAATTATTATTATACAAATGATATTATGACACAGTTAAGTTTTGCCACATTTAAAAAATTACGACTTTTCTCCCCAATAAATTCCACAGTCCCATTTGATATTACTAGGATATGGTTTCACTCATGTTCTTTGTTGGAGAAGTGAGAGGTCAAGAGGGAAATATTCTTTTCCTCTTCACAACAAAAAAAAAAGATTTATGGCTTTTGACTACATACAACTTGGATGGAGGTGGAAAAAAAAAGTTTCGGGGGGAAAAAGAGTAGAAACGTTTACGCTGCAGTTAATTTTTTTTTATTATTGCTCTATACCAATCATCAAGGACTTCTCTTGTGATGTGTGGGGGGAGAACAAAAAAAGAAAAATACTATGGAGAGTGGTATACCAGAAGGACCTTTACTGACACACTCTTTTTTTTTTGGAGGGAAGAGAGGGTTTAAGAATGGAAGAAAACGACATACTTTTAGGGAGGAGAGAAAAGTTATATTGAGAATGCTTTTGGACTCTTGTGAGAACACAAAAAGAAGTTGTTGGTTGGGAGTAATAATAATTATTATGACTACTCTCAAGCCAAAGTCTTCCTTTGTGTAACTGTTTATAACCATCGCGGGAGTTGGGCAGAACAATAATTATTGTTCTCTCACGTTTCCCTCCTACTTCAACTTTCCCCTTTGTGCTCAAAAAAATCAATTTCCTTGTAATGCCCTTCCTTTCTTTGCACTTTCTCTCCCCCCTCTCTCCTCCTCCTCCTTCATTTTCCTCCTTCCCGCAGTCTTCACCTTTCATCTTCGGCAAATCTCTCCTATTTTTTTACGGTTGCTAGGCTCTTCTTCTGTTATTGTAACTTTCTTTTGTTTCCTCCTTATTTGTCTCTCTTCTTCCATATCATTCCCAACTCTCTTCCTCCGTAATTCTTCCTATTGCTGTCTTACTTTCTTATTGCTGTTTATTATTCTTCTTGTAATCCCTCTACTCTATTCTTTGTCTCTTCACTATTCCTCACTTCACTCTCTTTCTCTCTCTCTCTTAAATCTTCCCCTTTCTCCTCTCTATTCACTATGTCTTTCACTGCTTTCATGTCTTCTTTCTCTGTATTCCGTCTCTCCCATGTCCCTTATTTTTCTCTCGTCTCCTCTCTTTCTCTTCTCTTCTATCACCTTTCTCTCTCTTCTCCCATTTCTTCCTTTCTCCCTTGTATCCTCTTTCTCTCTCCTTCTTTTATCTCTTCTCCTTTTCTCTCCTCTTTCTGTTTCCTCTCTTTCTCTTTTATTTTTACGTTCTCTCTTCTCTCATATTTCTCGCTCTTCCCTCACGTTTCTCTTTTCTCTCTTCTTTTTACGTTCTCTCTCTTCTCCCATATTTCCTTCTCTTTTCTCATATTTCTCTTCTTTTTACGTTCTCTCTTCTCTCTTCTTTTACGTTCTCTCTTTTCTCTCATCTTACTCTCTTTCACTCTTCCTTTTATGTTCTCTCTCTTCTCTCATCTTACTCTCTTTCTCTTTTCCTTTTATGTTCTCTCTCTTCTCTCATATTTCTTTCTCTTTTCTCATATTGCTCTTCTTTTTACGTTTTCTCTCTTCGCTCATATTTCTCTCTTCACTTCACGTTCTCGTTCTTCTCTCATATTTCGCTCTTCGTTTCACGTTCTCTCTGCTCTTTTCACTTTCGCTGTCTCCTCTAATATTGTTTATTGTCACTTTCTCTTATTTTTCTTACTTTTTTCCACTTTCTCTCATCAGTCCTTCTTATTTCAACTTTCTTTTTATTCGACTTATCTCTCTGCTCCCCTTTTTCTATCTCCTGCTTGTCGCTATTCTTTTCTCCGTCGCTCTCTTCTCTGTCTCTCTCGTTTCTGCTCCTGCCACTTCTAACTGCGCTTCTCTTTCTACCTCTGTCTCCCTATTTGACATGTTTCTGATTTTTTTCTATATTTATCTTACTTTGTCATTCTATCCATATCTCTCCATTTTTCTCTTTATCTCTCAAATTATTATTCATTCCAATTCTTTCCAAATGCGTATGTTCCCTTTCTCTCGTCATAGTTTGTTTTTGCATCCAATATGTTTTTTAATTCTGCAGATTTCTAGGGATCTGCCTATCATCGTTCGAGATTTTCTGCTTGACTTGTAAATCGTAAGTGCAGATGGGCATAAAGCATAAGACAAGTCCGACACGTCTTACAGGTCATATGAGCTTTTGGATCCTTCAATTGTTATTCCTTCCCCTTTCTCCCCGTCTTTTATGAGTTTTAGTTGAGTCAGTACAATCTCAAAGTCGTGATTGTGTTTTCACTGACAGCAATACTTCTATATTTGGTTTATTTTTTGTTGGAAATAGTTGCACTTTTTAGCCAAGACTTGAATCCGTGAAATACGGGTAAGTCATAAAAATAAAGAGTGCATTTCCGTCGTCCTTCGCCGTCGACTCCAGAGAACTATAAAAACTTATTTAATTATTTTATTCCAGTGCAGTAAGTCCGTCGTAAAGAGGACGAGAAATATACATTTTTTTGCAAATTCCTCGCAAAATCGAATGCACATGGTGATGTACGTGTTACGGAAAGGAAGAAAATGGCAGTAGTGAATTGAATTATTGTCCCCCAAAATCATTTTCTAGGTACTCGGGATTCAAAATTGAATTTAGAAACTTGAACAGCCCCTGACAGCAGCATTGAATGCGTTCAGACACGCAGTTGAATGATAGAGAAGCAAAATGGGCTAGGCATACGTTCCGAAATGGGAATTTTCACATCAGATCTTTTCCCAGAACTTTGAGGACAAAGACCAAATAAAGTAACCAACATTAATTTTTTAGTACAAAATAAAAACCAAATATTTTTCCGTCACAGGTAAAAGCGCTTGCTAACAAAGACTTAATCCATTTTGATTCTCTGTTGTTCGTATCTGTGCTTACACGAGGTCGGAAGCTTGTTTGAAGCTATTGGGGCCTGTATAATGGCCTTGCCAGTACAAGCTCCCGTATGATCACGGGCCTTTTTATCTTTTTCATGGAGATTGGTAACAACAAAACGTTTATATTAAAAAAAAAACAAATGTATATACTTACATGGAATGAGGGCAGTGCAATGGATTTTCAAATGGATAGGTTTCGTACGTGTTTGTAGTATATATTGTAATATTGTTATGTTGGTATATAGTAGAGGCAAATATGGCAATGGCAAAGAACATTTGTAAATTACATGGCTGGTATATGGTTTGAGCGGCGTATTTTCAAAAACAAAAATAGTAAGTAATATTCAAGTGGTAGCTGTATACGTGTACTGATTAATAGTACTAAAAATATATACGTATAATAATATAGTATTTTGTAATAATGTACTTTTTGATTGTATAGCGACTCAAGCTGAAGAATGCAATATAATTAAAAGGATCACAATACAAAATATATTTTTTTGGACTTAAGCTGTTAAGTTAAGTGTATGTTTGTGTCATAGGAGAGACATACATTGTGTGAAGTATATAGTGTCCTTGTCTATATATAGGAATATATCATAATGCATATTCCGGGTAAGAACCGAATATGTTAAAGTTGGTATATAGATTATATATTTTATGCACGATATTCATATAGATATAGAAGCATAATGCAAAAGTCATTCATTCTCACAGCTCGAAAACGAAAAACTAAAAAAGTTTTTTTTTTTTTTTGGAATTAAAAACTCCAAAATAAAATTTGTTATTCTTTAAAAAGATTGAACTTTCATTTGTCAAGAATAGAGCTACATGATAAAAAAAAGTATTTACACGTTCAAATACCAGAATTTCATCATCAGTAAGAAAAAGAATGGTAGTAATAGTAAATAAGTTCATCATTATCAAGAAAATCATTATCATCTGCAATCACGTTAGTCATAGTAGAGGTAAAAAAAACCATATTGAGTATTAGGTAATATGGTGGATTTGTCTGTATATATAACTATATAGATATTAATGCTGTCACATTCATATACACATTATGTAAACTGAATTTGTTTTTTTTTTGTTCAAACAAAAATGTATAGTTAGTAAGTATTACTTTAAAAAAAAAAGAAACAAATGAGAAATGGTTCTAACGTGGTTCTTCACATTTTGAGCCAAGTCAATATTAAAGTAATCAGAAAAAAATTACGGAAAAATATTTATCACCAATTTTAAAATTAAATGCGTTCTTTTTACAGTTGAAAGACCTGAAGGATTTAAATCAAAATAAATGACATATTTTCCATTCAAATCTAATGGCATTAATTTAATACCGCCCGTGCAAATGTGAAGAACCACGTGTGAAAGCTGACCCATTAAAAACAAATTCAAATAGTATAAAAATTCATGGTCAGCACAGTTTTTGTTCTTTTCTTGCGTACCAAAAAAAAATTTTGAGTTTAAAGTTTAAAAAAAAATCCTCAAGACAGTCAAAAAAACATAAAGAAATGGATAAAACGGATTTTTCCTAAGAAAAAAGAATGAGTCTATAGCGTGACGTAGTGTAAATATTAGTATTTAGTAATAAAAAAAAACCATGTGGTATAACCGTCCAATTAAATACATACACACATAGCAATAAAATGTTTTTATTTGCTTTCATATTAAAATTAAAATAAAACAAGAAAGAGCACTGAGACCAGTACTTTTGTCTTCGTACTGAGAACTCAAAAACAGAAGAAAAAAAAATGGAATGCAATAAAATTACGTCATAGCCGCGAAATCTACGGTTATGGGTTTTACTTTTTTTTTTCTTGTCAAAATACACATGATTAATATTATTATTTGTGGCTCAATATACTGGTATTTATATGTATGAAATATCATTAGTATTAATTATATGGAAGATGTATACATAGATACATTTAAAGAGAATGGGGATAAGGTCAAAGAGAAAAAAAATCATTGATTGGTCACCTGGTATCTCTGAGGACAACATCGGGCTGGGCAGCAGAGTTGGAGGATAGCCGCTTGGCTCCCAATTGACATCCTCGGGGATGGTGGAGGTGATGGACTCCCGGGTCTTTTCGGCTGTCCATTGTGAGGAACTTCCATCTCCACGAATTCTCGATCCTGCACATACAAATATTCTCATACGTCAATTTTCCCCCACATTTGTGTTGTATTAACCAAATAAATAAAAAAAATAAAAAAACAATGTGTATTCCTATACATATTTGCCAAATTCCAAAAACGTGCAAAAATTTTCGCAAACAATAAAAACACCCAGAGAAAATCATATGAATAATATTGCACAACATTGCAAAAATAGAAATAATGAGAACACAATGAAACAGGGAGATATTTGGCAAGAGAAAGTACATGGTAAAGGGTTTTGCAGGGGAATTTATATAAAGATATAAACATATACAATAAAACTCCTGTGGCTTATTACGGTCGTGGGAAGTTAATTATAATGGAATGTATATGTAATATTCAATTTAAGTATATCAACGGCTAGAGGCGTTCTCCGTCTCTAAATGTACAGGGGAGATATCCATTAAAGGACATTCTAAATCCTAATCGCTTCGTCCCACAATTAAATCCCTGTGTACTGGCTACAAAAGGGGGAAAGCTCGGAGAAGAGCATTCTTTTAGTAAAGAACAAAATAAAGGATAATCATGTGGTTCTTTGAGCATCTTGTGGTCTCTCTGTACCCCAAGGGGTTTCCTTGTACACGTAAAAAAAGAAAAAAAGAATGACAGATATATACATATGTGTATGTCACAACGCTCTGAAAATGATAGGGGGAGAAATACTAAAATACGAGATAATAATATGGGACATGTAGTAGTATATGGGAGAAGTAAAAATAAGAAACAAAAAAAAAAACACACATACCCGTCAAGCAATTTGGCACGCATTCTCTCGTCCGAGGAAAAACAAAATAACGAGGGAACCAAACCAAAGAGTGAATGCATTTGAGAGGGAAATATAATGTACACGCACAATGTTTGTACAAGGGTATACGTATGTATATACATACATACAAAGGAAAACACAAAACGATAAAATTTCATCTCAGATCCTACGACCATACCTTGTCCAACCACGGGGACTTTTTCGGCACGGATTTCACAAGGAAACTACTGGTACGGCAAACAAGGTACATACATACATAGGTATATACATATTTGTACATAATACGGAGGAAAAACAGGGTATAAATAAAATTTCAACAGACAAACATTCTGGTAATGCAGTAAAAACCATAGAAATTCCCAGCGTGAGAAAGAAACAACGAGAAAGAGGGTGAGATAGAAATCGGTAGAGAGACGTCAAGTGAGATGGAGGTGAAAAATCACGGAAAAAAATAAACTAGGAGAAAGGACAGCTAAAGTGGTGGGGAAGAATACGGAGAGAGAGAGAAACAACCATCACGGGGACAAAGGTAGAGTGAAAGATCTAGGGAGAAACAGGGAGGGAAAGATGGAAGAAGAGACAAATCAGCAGGCAGTATATATGTGCATAAGGTCGAAAAAGATAGAAAACAAGTGAGGTAGAGAAAACGGAAGTAAAAGAGAAAACAGAGGAGAAAGGAAGAGAGAAGAACAGAAGTAGAAGAAAGAGGGAGAAAGAAGGGAATGAAAGGGATATGCGGAAGAAAACGTAACAGGGATAAGGTGAAGAGAAAGAGCGACAAGAAGAGAAGGAAAGCAAAGAGAGACAAGGTATAGAGACAGAAAGCGAGAAAGCGCGACAAGGAGAAGAGCAAGGAAGAGAGATGCAAGGGAAACTGAGACGCAAAAAGAGGAGAGGAAGAGAGAGACGAAGAGAAGAGATAGAAAGAGAGATAAGGAGAAGAGATACAAAGAGAGACAAGGAGAAGAGATAGAAAGAGAGAGAGACAGAGAAAAGGAGAAGAGATAGAAAGAGAGAGAGACAGAGAAAAGAGAAGAGATAGAAAGAGAGAGAGAGAAAAGGAGAAGAGATAGAAAGATGAAAACAGGGAAAAGAGAGAGCAAGAGAGATATAAGAAGAAGTGAAAGGAAGAGAGAGATGTAAGGAAAGGAGAAAGGGAGAGAAATGCAAGGGAAAGAGCGAGAGACAAAAAGAAGAGACAGGAAGAGAGAAAGACAAGGAGAAGAGATAGAAAGAGAGACACAGGGAAAATAGTGTGGAAGAAGAGGAAGGAAGAGAGAGATAAGGAACAAAGATAGACAGAGAGTAACAAGGAACGCAAAAAGATAGAGAGACAATGAGAAGAGAAAGGAGAGATGCAAGAAGGCAAAGGAAGAGAAAGACAGGTGAAGAGAAAAGAAGAGAGACAGGAGAAGAGAAAAGAAGAGAGACAGGAGAAGAGAAAAGAAGAGAGACAGGAGAAGAGAAAGGAGAGATACAAGAAGGCAAAGGAAGAGAAAGACAGGAGAAGAGAAAAGAAGAGAGACAGGAGAAGAGAAAAGAAAAGACAGGAGAAGAGAAAAGAAGAGAGACAGGAGAAGAGAAAAGAAAAGACAGCAGAAGAGAAAAGAAGAGAGACAGGAGAAGAGAAAAGAAAAGACAGGAGAAGAGAAAAGAAGAGAGACAGGAGAAGAG